>CAUZXS010000201.1:0-42735 GCA_963585895.1 Sepioteuthis lessoniana
GCTCTCAACCCAACCAACGCGCGGCGCCCGTAGCGCACAAAGTCGTCTTGCCTCGCCCAGGTCTGAATCTCAACTTTCTCGTTCGGAGGTAGGAACTCAACTAACTGCTTTTTCTCAAATCTCAGCCTACGCTTCCGGTGCGTGACGTCACCGACATCCCCTGGTCCCAATTCCTATCTGGGATTTTTATTTTGACATCTCTGAATGACGTATCCTCTCCGCACGCGCGTGAACACCAGCGTTAATGTTGCACCTAACTAACCCATGCGCTAAGCGAAAGGTTCTCAGCCTAACTAAACCGAAAGGCAAGATATATAAAACGAAATCCCTCGGTAAATATATTACAAAGGCAAATAAAACAGAACTTACAATTTAAACAAAAAGGAGTCGTTTCTACCATAAGCGGCAAGCCTCTAAAATTAGTGAGGCAGTTCACATGTCTCGGCAGCAATATCTCATCTACTGAAAGTGATATCAACATACACCTCACCTCGTAAAACCTTGGAATGCTATTGACTGGTTATCGATCACATGGAAGTGAACACGGCGATACGAGTTCAAATCCTGGACGATACTGATTGCATTTCACATAGCACTAATACCCTTGGGAAAGGTATGAATCCAATTATTCTCCCTCCAGCTATGGGTAAATAGTAGGACAGACTAGGTTCTTCAGCCTTGGTTAGGCAACTAGTCTAGGAGAAGGAAAACTCTGAATTCAAACCTGTTAAACTCCGCTTGAAAATTGACAATTTGTCATATCCTGCCCGGGCGGAGGGGTTGGGTAAATAGTATCGATCACATGGAAGTTTGGTTTATCCAATAAGTTAAAATGCCAATTTTTTCAAGCTGTTTCTATATCCATACTGCTATATGAATGCACCTCATAGACACACACAAAAAAAAATAAACGCATAAAGAAAGAGCTAGATGGGAACTACGTGAGAATGCTGTGAGCTTTTTTGAACAAGAGATGCGGGACACTGTTGGAAAAGGAAAGAGTAAATTATAAGTGATCTTTTTCTATTGACTACTATGCATGGAAACACCTGTGTGGGTCGACCAGCTTAGACTTATATAGACCAGTTCTGTCCGGAGAGAGGATGCAGTCTAGATGACTTGCCTGGAACAATGGATGATAGGGACGGATGGTGTGTGTGTGTGTGAGAGAGAGAGAGAGAGAGAGAGAGAGAGAGAGAACACGGAAAAATAAACAAGGGTAAAAAAATTAAAGACAGAGTAGGGAAAATGACAAACAGACAAAAAAAAAAGAAAAGAAAAGAATAATGCAGAAGAAAGAACGTTCGATAAACGGAGTAATATGCATGAGAGAGAGAGAGAGAGAGAGAGAGAGAGAGAGAGAGGCGTTAGTTAGCTGTTTAATTTTGTTTTTAGTTTCATTTGCTTAGGTAACAAAAACATATTTACAACCAAGTTCGCTCTTTTTTCCAGACATTCAAAACTCCAATATCAATTCTGCTTCGTCCGGCTGATAAAACCTGTTATCATATAAAATGACCAGCGTGATGCGTTGTCAACCTCACGAAACTCTTTTCTCAAACGACGAGGCTTTCTTCAAATTTTATAGTGTAGGCTCGTTGTGAGTGAGCTGATAAACCCGGAAGTTCCGACAGCAACCTGTGTTACGATGAATCTGTCTAAAAGTTCTCTGTTTTAAATATATATAAGAATTTATTCATTAATCTTTAAGAACTGATTACTTTCTTTTTCCGGGCAACTACTGGTACCCCTGTCAGCTTCCTTTAATTACTTTATACACATCACACTTTTAGATTTATTATTTACGTCATGAATCTTGTAAAATTCTTGGTTTAATCGGAAATAGAAGAAAGAGGTACTGCCAGACAGTGAAGAGCAGGTGATGAAAAACGCCTAATCCTTTTATACAAGCCTTTAAGTGAACATAATGCCGCCTAAAATATTCCAATTACATACCTTGTGTGATATAAATAAAATTCAGTAAACATTAATCGAATTAAGTGATTAAACCTGAAGGGGGTGGTGAGACTAAATTCTAAAAAATGTAGACGCTCAAAAATATGCGAGTCTAGTCGGCTGTGGTTGTAGAATACATCGACTGTATCTCCGCAGAAGTGTAAGATTTCCCTAACGAGTGTCCTGGGTATGACACTAAACAATCGAATAGTGAGGTTCCAGTAATGCTGAAACTTTAGGGAGTGTTGAGTGCCTCCTCATTTCCATTGCTCTCAGGTTTTCTCTGGCCCGGATTGGAATTAAATAGAAATCTTTCACCATTTAATTGTATAAACAAATGACTAATGCTTGATTGAATTGTTAGGGGTACATAGCAATACTTGGAACATCTTAACTGCGTGAAAACAAAAGTCTAATGTTGAATAGAATTAAAAGTCTAATGTTGAATAGAATAAAATGAATAACAAAGCAATAATGGAAACCATTTAACTGAGTAGAAGTAATAGTAATCATCATCATAATCATCATCATCATCAAGTCCCTTTTGGTCCATAGGAGTACATCACTTATGAGCTCGTCCTTGCTTCTCCAGCAGTGTCCTGCATGTCTGATTCGTCTAACTTGGATTGTTTTTGTAATGGGATGTAGGTGGCCGTATAGTTGGTGCCTTGTAGGGTGTTGCCGCCAGGATTTATTCAATATTGCTCGCAGCATTCTTGTGTAATTGCCGTCTAGCTTCTTCTCCAGCCGTTTACTTAGCGTCCAAGTAGTGCATCCATTAAGCAGTATCGATACGACCGCTGCTGGAAGAAACTGCGTTTCATTTTATCGATCCGGTCTAATTTCCATAAGATCGATAGCCCATCGATAACTGGCCATGCCTTCGTTAGTCGCCGGTTAGATGGTAATACACAAAATCATTTAACAGTGCGCAGACGAATAAATAATACTGAATAGAATTATTAGTGTTTGGTAGCAATGCTTGAAACTGTTTAACCTTGAGAAAACAAATGAACTCTAATTTGCTTCAAAATAAAGTTACCAATAAACTATTTGCTAAGTAACCCTCATAAGATGGTACTTGATGCGGCCTTGCTTAACTCTCAGTATTATCAGGTACGGCTCATGGGTTAAGTAGAGAAATCAGGGAAAGGATTAGCGCCCTCCACAACACATAGGCGTAGTAGCTATTTGAAGGTTGCCTTCGGGTCGCCCAGGACTATGGTCGCCAAATTTACATGTGTATATATATATATATATATATATATATAATCTGTGTGCGTATATCAGAATTTCGCATTAAAAACCTTCAAAGTTTGATATATTACTGACCCAAATAAGCAAAGTTTATATATATATATATATATATATATATATATATATATATATATATAAAGCTTTCTTAAAGGAATTGTTGCTCTGTGATGTCAGTTACATTGAGTTCTTTACTAGGAAGATTTAAATGTTCATTGTTGAATAATTTAATTGTCCTGACGGAATTATTCCCGACTCCGGTTTAACTGGACTGAATAACAAATATATATATATGGGAGTAAATAAGGTGCCCGTGGTGTAATGGTTATCGTCGTAGGAAATGGACACGGCGACACGAGTTCAAATCCTTGATGAGACTGATTGTATTTCACATGGCATTAATAACCTTGGGAAAGGTATGAATCCAATTATTCTCCCTCCAGCTATGGGTAAATAGTAGGGCAGACTAGGTTCTTCAGCCTTGGTGAGGCAACTATTCTAGGAGAAGGAAAACTCTGAATTGAAACCTGTTAAACTCCGCTTAAAAATTGACCATGTGTCATATCCTGCCCGAGCGGAGGGGTTGGGTAAATATGGTAAATAAGGTAATTAAGCAGACAGCATGAAACAAAATCGAAAAAATTAAAAAATTCAAATTTCATGAATTCATTATGAAAGTCAAAGTTGAACGTTTCGGTTATAAATACCTTTTTCAGGTCTTTAAATTCAGGAAAAGTGTTGTTAAAATAGCAATGGGTGTTTGATGAAAAACAGGAGAAAATAAAGTGTATGTAAAGAGGGACTAATTACACTTCAATTTCGATTTTCATAATGAATTCATCAAATTTGGATTAATTTGTTTTTTCTACTTTTCTTTATATATATATATATATATATATATATATATATCCCAGCTTCAAGCACCCTACGCGTCTAGCCACACTGAAGAGTTGTGATACAACGAAACAGTCTGTCTGTGGATGACTATATATATATATGTATATATATATATATTTCATTAAGAAAAAACAACAAACCGGTCACATTAGGGTTATAAATTTATTTCCAAACTGTTATGCGTTTTTGAAAAATCCAAAAACACGAAATACCTATATATATATGTGTGTGTGTGTGCGCGCGCGTGTGTACTCTGGAAAAAATGCATGGACTCCAATAGGTAATTGATCAGGTGGAGATCTAATTTCTATGATAAGATAAAACGGGAATTCTTTTATGCTGTAGTCATGTTAGTACTACTATATGATAACACCACCTGATCTTTAACGAAGTTCTTGGAGTAAAAGCCAGATAGAAACTACTCAACGATGCTGCATGCTGTTTTAAATAAATCCTAGAAGCAGCACCCTAAAAAAAGAGCATCTGTACGGCCACTTGCTTTCCATTTCGCAAATTATCTTAAAAAGGCGGGTGACATGCAGTGGCAAACTTATTCTCGAAGTTTTCCTATGAGTGTAAGCCGACAAGCTGATCTAGATTCATCAACCCAGTGTAGACACTGGATGCCTTCTAGAGGACTTGAAAAAGGTGATGGACGATGTATAGAGAGGAAGGAGTCCGTGCTCTAAGCACAACTTGATGATGAATTCTGTCATGCTTGACGGGTAATATGCCAATTTCTCTTACTTCATATTTACAACTTAAACATATTCACTGAAAGAATTTAATTTCTCTCGGGAAATTCGTCATGTGGAAACAAAGTTTCCTATCAAATCATTTTACGCGCGAAAATCGCTGCTTGAAAAAAACCCTGCAACCAACAAACTTTGTAGGATAATTAGGATATTACACTCTTTCAAGTATTTTCATGAAGTTGCTTTGATCAGGCAACCATAATGGACACTTGCTGCTAAAATGTCATTTGCTTTTTTTTTCCAATTTTATATCAATATTGTGTTTCCGCAGTAGATACATTGACGGCGCTTAAAAATGGAATCCATTCCTCGCCAAGTAAGTGTCGCTATATATAAGTATAGGCACTCGCGGGCGAATATATACTTGCAGTTGGCGTTATCTCTTTCTCTCTGAGTCTCCCTCATTATCGATTCGTTTGTCCATCTCTCCCTATATACATGTAGTTAAAATTGGGTTTTAACAATTATCAATCTACCTCAGTTTCTCTCTCTCTTTCTTCATATATATACAAATAAATATATCTTATCATCTCTTTCTAACTCTCTTTCACCATTCGTTTCTATCGTCCGTCGTTTCCAGTCGGTCTTCTAGACAACATCCCTTGTCCGTACAGAGCCATTGTAGGTAAATTCTCGCTGGTCGGGTCACCGTGGCGCTTTACCAGATGTGGGGCGGACGAAACCCTTACGTCAACGGCCAGGATCAAATACTTCAGCCAGGAAACTACGGCTACCCATCTTTAAGGGTAAAGTCTACTGATGAAGTTAAAATACAAACAATGAAAAGATTACCATGACTATCTCTCTCTCTCTCTCTCTCTATATATATATATATATATATTTGGCTGCTTATTCAAGCAAAACATTTTCTTGAATATATAACGATCGATAGATACAAATATATGCTGCAGCAGTGGAATGAGTATTCGTTGATTGTCATCGACCTTACAAGATTGACAGCAAATAAATACAAATGATTATTCAAGAAATACTTAAACATACAGCATTGTCCATAAAGAAGGACATGCTATCTTAAGAGTTTAATTTTCGTCTCATCAAAATATACAGGGATGTTTTTAACTAAGACATTATACAATCAAAATGGACAATATCACGTATTATCTATGACCACACTCTACAATACTTCAGTATTTCCATAAGCTGCTCTTATATTGCAAATTAAATTGATCCAGTTTTGTTCCCTATATATATATATATATATATATATATATATATATATATGAAAGTTAATATGGATTAAAATTTTAATCCATATTTACTTTCATACTGTCCTTCCGGAAAAACAAATACCAAATACAATCTTACCCAGCATTTAATATGGATGATCCAAACGATCTATATATATGAAGACTTAATTGTTGCGTATTTTTCAATAAATGGGAGGATTTGTCTCGTTTATTTGGGAAATCCAACATTTTCAAGTACGTTTCCACGTGCCAGATACGTTTTTATGACTTTTGAATTATGAACACTATGTGCATGTTTGTGTATCTTTTCGTTGTATTTTTCTCATTTGCTCCCATCATCTCAGCAAGCATCAATCGCTATGTGAGCTATTTTGATATCCAAGTCCTGATGATAGTTACTGAAACCGAAACTTTAACGTCGACTTTACATCATAATATATTAACCTATTTGGATTATGCTTTTTCTGCTACCTTTATATATATATATATATATATATATATATACTCTCAACCCGTTCGCCCGAGCAAGGTCTATTTTTAGCGGAGTTTAATAGGTTTGAATTCAAAGTTTTCCTTCTCCTTGACTGGTTGTCATACCAAGGTTAAGAAGTCCAGTCGGCACTACTATATCTGAGATGGTGACTCGAGTTCAAATCCTGGAGACTGCTGTTTACATTTAACAAAAACTTTTATACTTTTTGGAATGGTATGAATCTAGCTATTCCCCTTCGAGTAAAGGGCAAATAGCTGGGCAGACTAGGCTCTATAGCCTTAGTATGGCAACTGATTAAAAAGGAAAACTGAATTCAAACCTATTAAAGCCCACTTAAAAATTGACCTTGGGCCTCATCCTGCACAAGCGGAGGGCAGAGTAAATATATTAAGCTTTTCGGTAAATAATGTTCGATTTTAGAATAAACTTTTTTCCTGAATTATTAAATTTAAACAGCATTTTAAGCAGTCAAATATGATCTCTTAAGATCTATGCATTTCTGCCATCGATTATGCCTGTACGATAAAAACTTTAAAGGTTTTTATGTCAAGATATCTTTAGATGCAGTTTCTACATAGGTTTTTGGTTATAAAAGTGTATAGATATCTTTAAAAAATGGTAGTCGGTGAATTGGAGATCAGGAGAAAATTTTGCGGAGAGGGAAACGTCGCAAATCCCAAGTCAGTGAGCTTCTGCAACATCTGGCCGAGCATTGTTATGAAGCAAAATTATCACGAATATAGAAAGGTAAATCTATCTTTTCTTTTTACTGTTAAGGAATCATCATCATCATCATCATCATAACGTGTCACAGGCACGGATATCCCTGACCCTCTCTCGCCACTTCTTCCTATCGTTCATCGCCTCTGGCAATTCTTCAGGGCCACATCCCGTATCCTCACATAGCTGCTGTATGTATATTCGAGCTGGTTGTCCTGCTTTTTTTCATGTGGGAGTCCATAGGAGTACATCACTTATGAGCTCGTCCTTGCTTCTCCAGCAGTGTCCTGCGTATCTGGTTCGTCTGACTTGGATAGTTTTCATTATGGGAGGCAGGTGGCCGTATAGTTAGAGATGCATAATCTTCAAAATCAAGTCCTGAGAGAACTGATGGAATATCAACGTTAAGGACACTTTAATCATTAAGAATAGGAATTTTTAATAAAACTATTTTTAAAATGATTTATTTAACAGAGTTTAAACAGTTTATACTTAAATCTGACAATATTTTCCGAAGGACACATACATATATATATGATACATATCCCGGGCCATTGGCCTAGTGGGTAGTGTTCGCCAAAGGCCTGGGAGAGTTGGGTTCAATCCAAGGTTGACTCATACCAAAGACTGAAAAATGGTACTTGATATTTCCTGGGTGGCACTGGTGGTTTAATGGTTAGTAAGCTAGACAAACAAACATATACGAGTGCGTTCGAGTCTTATTGGGTGCCCCATTCATATAACCTTGTACCACATGTCAGCAAAAAGCTTAGTAAATTATTACTTGATACCTCCTTGCTTAATACTCCGCGTTAAAGGTACGTATCAAGGGTAAAATGGAGCAATCCAGGAAAGGGAGTAACGCCCTCCCCAACACACCTTTGTGTAGTTGCTATTGAAAAGAGAGCCTTCGGGTTACCCTCGACTACAGTCACCAACTTCATATATATATATATATATATATATATATATATCTATGCAGCGGTGCCACGGTACAAATATAAATGTGTGCTGTAATTTCCGGCCTGTGTGTACATCTCAACGTCGGTCCTGCAACTCTTTCTTTTCCTCTTTTCTATCCCGCGTTCACTTTAACGGCTCTCCGTTTGAGTTTCTTTCAGCCAATCACCGCCTCATACATATTCATTTTTAATCTGGGCGTCCACTGCTATCCCGAACTAGACCTGAATATAGCCCTGTTTACCCTCCTATTTCCTTCCCCCTTTCTCTTTCTGTGTCTCTGTGACTGCCTCAAACCTCTTTCTCGTGTAAACAAACTACGAGGAACCCGTGTATATAAAAAATTAATCTTATATTTCTATTCTTTGATGTTGGCGCTTTTGTGGAGCAGGAGGGCGGTCGGAAAGAGTTCGCTTACACGAAAGAGCTGTTGGGAGTCAAAACAGACTACGGGAATTAACTTCAGCTTAAATTCAAGACCTTATATAGTCTTACATCTCTTACTCGACTCACATACAATGTTTTTTTTTTTTTTCAATGGTCACAACTTGCACCCATGCATTGCTGGTTTTTAATTGATCACTGTTTATACCGACGCAATGCTTGTTCTCCATTGGTTGCAGTTTACACCCACTTGTTTTCCGGTAATCACTTTGCTAATTTTATGTACGGCCGGATTTTATCTACGGGTTCATCGCAGGTCAAGGTGACATATTTAAGCCTTCTATGTCTTTTCTTTTCCACCGTCTTGTGGTCGACCAGTAAAGCTACTAAATAACTTATTTCTAAAACAATCACCCATCATCCCTAACCATATTACAGATAGATAGATAGCAATGTGCAATAAGGTATTTTTTTATGCATCTATGAAAGACAAATACCGGGCATTGGCATAATGGTTAGAGTGTTCGCCAATGGCCCCGGAAACCAAGGTTCAATCCCAGGTCGCGTCATACCAAAGACTCAAAAAATGGTAATTAATGCCGACTTGCTTAACACTCAGCATTATAAGATGAGGATGATGATCAAGGGTAAAGTGGAGCAATCCAAGGAAAAAAAGGAACGCCCTCTCCTACACCTTGTTGTAGTAGCTATTGAAAAGAGAGCCCTCGGATCACTGCCGACAATTTTACTTTTTACTTATGAAAGACGATTTAGAGTAATGGTTCCTTATAAGCGTATTACATTTGATACGTTCTAGTATATATAGTTATGAAATTAAAAAATATGATCGAGTCGTAGATATCCTTTATATATGCAGGAAAGTAATTTAAAGGAAAAGATTATGAAAAAACGAAAATAATTTTGAATGATTGATTTATAACTGATTGCTTCATTCTAACAGCATGTCAGATCGTCTAGGGTTATGTTAAGCCAAGACGTTTTGGAATCACATCTATCGTATATTCATATTTGCATTTTTTGTCTTGTTAATTCGAAATGATTTTTTTGCTCATGATCCAATAGAATACGAATAATTTTTAAATCGATACATTTGATTGATAGATGGGATTCTTACTGGTACTAACAATCTGGATCTGATTCGACCTAGAAATGATAATACTTCATACTCCACAGATCTCCAGAAGTGGAGCCTCACCATCAGATTATGTTAGTTGCAGTCAGATTGAAGTATTGGTGGTACGTTCGGCACGGTATCCATTTGAGTGGACGGTACTACTGCTGATGAACGCCGCTTATATCTATATTCTATATATATATATATATATATATATATATTCTATATGTGTGCTGTATGGTCATATTTGGATAGCACATGTGTGTGCGTGCAAATATGCGTATCTATAAGCCGGCGGTGTTACTTCATTAAAAGATCCCAGAATAACATTCTCCTAGCTACCACATACCGTTGTGTAATACCCAGTACTTCCCTTTTTGTTGGGGTGTAATCTTATCCTTCAGTAGGTGATACAGTCAGCGTAATTTTAGCTCCATTGATAGGGCGATTTAGACGTTCAAGTGAAAGAGAATGTTATGGTTAGTTCTATGTCAAACTCAAATTAATGGAAACATAGTATAAAAACTTTTTAAAAATATTCAGGGCAAAATTCCTTGTCATTGCTATCGGATGTAGAAATCACCGCTATAATGGAATGCTCCAATGTGCCATAAATAATTCCTTCAGAGTTCAAGCAGATCGCATTCTTGATTTAACTCAGTTTGCTACGCGACTGAGTGCTAGCTTTAATAAACAAACAAACTCAACTATTCAACATAACGCTACGAGCAGGACATGACCTGGCCGGGTGCAAAAGCACGATTATCGAGACGAGCATATCTGCTGCTTCTGTTAAGATTTATGCACCGACATTCTCTAGCGCGGAGATCATAAGTGACAGTTTGCACATGCAGGACCGTGCAAGTAGTTGAGCATCAAAACTATGGTGACATGAAGTTAGTTGGAAACTCTGGGTCGGTAAGTGTTATCATTATTGTTATGACTTCTACGTCGGACTGGCATTGTTATATTGACTGACTATAAAAAAGACGATATTGTTAGTATGAGCTACTTTTAATATTTGCTTTGCAGACGCTGAAACGGAGAGCATCCATGGCTTAGTGGCTAACGTGTTGGACTACGACATCGTAGTGAGCAAATTCGAACGCAGGTCGTTCAAGTGGGTTCTATTTTAAACTAATACAAACTAACTAAGGCATGAACATTTATTCACCTAGTTTGGGGTAAAAATCACCACTACTGTCCTTTTACAAGGATGGCTTTTGGCCTTTAATAACCCACGAAGATTTATACATATTTCCCAACACCTCAGTCCGGGCAGGATATGTCACAAGGTCAATTTTTTAAGCGGAGTTTAACAGGTTTGAATTCAGAGTTTTCCTTCTCCTAGACTAGTTGCCTCAACAAGGCTGAATAACCTAGTCTGTCCTACTATTTTACCCATAGCTGGAGGGAGAATAATTGGATTCATAACTTTTCCAAGGGTATTAGTGCAATCAGTCTCGTCCAGTATTTGAACTCGTGTCGCCGTGTCCATTTCTTAGGAAGATAACCATTACACCACTGGCACCCTCCACGAAGATGTATATGCCATTAAAAAGAAACGTTAGACCAATTTTACTTCCTCTACCTTTCTTATGGCGTAATGGTTATTGTCGTAAGAAAATTAAGGCGGTGACACGAGTTCGAATCCTGGACGAAGTTGTTTGCATTTCAATTAGCTGTAATACACAGGGGAAAGGTATAAATTCAATAATTTCCCCTCTAGGTATGGGTAAATAGTCAGACGGACTGGTTTCTTTATCCTTGGTTTGGCAACCAGACTAAGAAAGGGAAAGCTGTTTTCTGTTATGCTTTGTTAAAAAAAATAACTTTGTCTCACGTCCTACTTGTGAGTAAGGGTTGATAGATGTATACATTTCTAATTCTCTTATACTTTTTGTTACTTCTATATCGTTGACTTTCTACTAAATTCTAAAACTCAATGTGATCAAAGGAAAGAGAAATTTATTTTTATATCTACAGAATTAAAACAGATCCACTAGGATCTGAGAGCTGACAAGGTTAAAATATATTATACATATTTACCAACCCCTCCGCTCGGGCAGGATATGACACAAGGTCAATTTTTAAGCGGAGTTTAGCAGGTTTGAATTCAGAGTTTTCCTTCTCCTAGACTAGTTGCCTCAACAAGGCTGAAGAACCTAGTATGTCCTACTATTTACCCATAGCTGAAGGGAGAATAATTGGATTCATACCTTTCCCAAGGGTATTAGTGCAATGTGAAATGCAATCAGTCTCGTCCAGGATTTGAACTCGAGTCGCCGTGTCCATTTCCTATGACGATGACCATTACACCACGGGCACCACCATAAGTTAAAATATATTATAGTCATTATTAAATCACTAAAACGGTAGTTCATTAGACATATAAAATAAAGAGAATATTCACTTTATACAAGAAAAAAAAAATTGTCGATGTGTTTATGTTTGAATTCGCAGAACATAAAAGAAAGACTATTGAAAGAAAACGATTAAAAAAAACCTCTGACCTTTACAAATCATAATATAAGACTTAAAGGCAAATTCATTTATATCAGTGGAAAGAAATTACTCATCGAACCAGAAAAAGCGAAATTGTTTCTCATCAAGTCCCGACCACAAACTGTCTCTTACTCTTTCTTAATATTTGCCTCTCTAGCCTTACTCATTGCGAACGCTTTCATTGTAAAGTCTGCTACGAAGTCAAATTGATTTCCTTTCTAGACTTTTATAAGTAAAAAGAGACATTAAAGTCTGATATATAAGACTAATAAGGTTTCAGTATTGATAACTTTGATCACCGGATATAAGTAAGAAATAAAAATCGGCTAGCGTTTAGAATTGAGAAATCTCGTAGAAATTGACCTCGAAATTCAATTCAGTTACAGGATACGAAATGGTAAGAGAGCTCGTTAAGCGATCATTTGATATGTAAAAGTAGCAGGGTTATTTTTGTCTGAATTTCTGCGATAAGGAAATATTATCATTATATTATGTATAAAAGGGGTGTCCTCGTGGTGTAATGGTTAAAGCGCTGGACTGCGGAATCGTAGTACGCGAGTTCGAACTCCAGTCGAGCTATTACGTTCACTTTCGGGCAAATACCCTTGGGAAAGTTATGACCCCCCTTATCCTCCCAGCTATGGGTTAAATAGTACCAATACTGTTCTTCTAAGAGAATAGAGTTGGCATTAAATAACCTACAAAGGTTGATATGCCATTAAACAAAGAAACCAAACCATTGGCTGTTAAAGTCACTTTTCGGAATATGTTTACCAACTAAAACACTGGAAACCTCATGTGGAGTAATGGTTTGCAAATTGAGTGCCCCGTACTTATGGCCTAGTGCCACAGCTAAACTAAGCTTGCTAAATAACAGAATCTGCCTTGTTAGAAAGGCTATGACTACCTCGACTGTATACCAAGCAGTAAGATCCCCTTCAATTCCAAAATGGGTATCATGGTAAATGACGAGGCTCCAGTTTTGAAGCTTTCAGAAGTGTGAAGTACTCCTTGATTGCTAATACTCTTAGGTCCACTGGATTCGGAGTATCTGTTTGGGTTTCATCAATCTCTATTTAGAAATTATTCCTATTCTTATTTCATGCCTTGATGAAAATCATGTACATTGTAAGTGTATAAAGTAAAGTTGGAAACCTTAGTCGAGGGTGACCCGAAGGCTCTCTTTTCAATAGCTACTACACCGAGGTGTAGGAGAGGGCGCTACACAATTCCCAGGATTGCTCCACTTACCCTTGATCCTCGCCTTATAGTGCTGAGAGTTAAGCAATGCGGCATCAAGTACCGTATTTGAGTCTTTGGTGTGACACGACCTGGTATTGAACCCCGGTCTTCCGGATCATTGGCGAACATTAGGCTAATAATTTTTTTTATATGATGTTATGTATCCCTAATAAAAAAGACTATCACTCCGAGTCAGAGTGGACCTGGGTGTAATGTTAATGAAGAAGTACTCTATACTCCCCAGAGCTCCATAATTAGGAGTTCACCGCCAGATTAATTTTAGTATCATAGACAGAGCTCCCCTTCCTTTTATTTTTGGTGAAGGAAACTTAACCCCCTTTAGGGGATACAGTCAGCGTATTCTAAGCCCCATCGACAAGGCAACATATATGTAGTAATTTACTATGTGTGTACTACTAAACATGGATTTGGCATTAAATAATCCAGGAAGCTTAACATGCCTTTAAAAACCAAGAAATCAAAAACCAAAATCATAATTAACTTTAAATTGATTACTTTTCCTGTGATGTCTTCTGATTTGTAACATGATATTCTGTTGTGACATCGGTGATTATATGATCAAAGCAACTAACCGATTGGAAAGCACAATTATCGATTGTACCTAAGTATCGATATCTCATCACTGTTAAACAACACCAATGCTGAAAGAAATCCGAATTGGCCAATTAGCGAATACAGCACATTCGATAGTAAAAGCTTTGGTGTGGACATTATCGATTTTTAATTATTGATTTTCAATTGTTTTTAAGGAATCAATGAATAGATACTCGGAAAATATTCTAAATTGACTTTCGAATTTCTCAAATATTTCTCATTGAACCTGGCCGTCTATGGCCGTTTACGATGTGTAATTGGCTCTATCCGTTAGTTTCACGTCGAAGACGTCAGTGAAGAGTTAAAATCAGCAATATCCTCATTAAATAAGGATATGAGAGACTTTTATTTTATCCCACTAACATCCTTGGTTTCCTAGCGTTCTTTGGAAAGTTGTGGTCATATTCATTTGGGTGAATCAAGTAGTTTCCTTTTTAATGGACAGCTTATTTCACAGACATCGAAAACCTATCTATGACTTCCATATATTATTAATGTTATCATGCTCCTTGCGAGTTATCTTCAGCTCTAACTAGTGATTTTTCAGGACTCTCCACAGTATTCTGGCCGATCAAAGAATACTGCAGTTTGGATGGTCTCAATTCGTATTCCGATTTCTAAATCTTCCAGTCCCCTTTGGAAGTTTTTTTTTCGTTCCAACCGGACCAATTACAATTAGCATCACTGTTACTTTCTATGCTCAGTCAGCTGGGGCTGTAGAATACATCAACTGCGCCTAGGCAGAGGGGTAAGACCCCGCAACGAGTCTCTGGGATATGACACTAAACAATCTGATGGGGAAGTTACAATAATGCTGGAGCTTTGGGTAATACTTAGTACTCCTTCATTGCCATCGCTCCCAGGTCCACTCTGGCTCGCCGTGGTAACACCTGATAGGGTCCTATATATGGTGTTCGAGAGTTTACTGTTTTTGCATTTAAAGTGTGTATTTATGCTAAAATGAATTGTTTAAAACAAAACTATTTTGACATTGAAATTGCGTACTTTACGCTAAACTGAATTGTTTGAAATAGAAATGTTTTGACTTTGAAACTGCATTACGGTAAACTGAATTGTTTGAAATAGTACAGTTTTGACATTTAACTGTGCGTATAAAATCTGTACTCATACTAAACCCATACTTAGCTGAATTAGAACTGCTTGACAAAACTGAATAGCTAGAAATAGAAATGTTTTTCACAATTAATCTGTACTTACATTTAAACTGCGTACTTATCTTAAACTATATTGTTTAAATTAGCACTATTTTCATAAAAAAACTATAATTATGCTAAACTGAATAGTTTGATTTAGAACTGTTTGAATAACCTGAATAGCTTGAAATGAAAATGTTTTTGACAATTAAACTGTGTATTTATGCTAAATTGAATTGTTTGAAACAGAGCTGTTTATTTGTATTAAAATGGATTTATCATTAAATAACCGTCAAAGTTCGATATGCCATAAAACCCAAGCAAACAAACCTTCATTTTCTCTGATTTTTCCCTCTACGTTGTCTTATATCTCTGTCACCACTTGCTATTATGTTGAATATTATCAATTGTTATTTTAGTATAATTGTTTTTGATTACAGCTGTTTTGTGCAGCTATTAAGAAACACTCAGTTTCTTTCTTGAGATTTCCGTTTCTTAGCCATGATTCGGTCTTTTCGTATGCAATCTCACCAGTTTGTCGTTTGAAATATTCATGTAGTTGATTTCCAACCTACATCTATTTGTCTTTCTATTTGTTCTTATTTTGTCAATACTGTTACTGGCAGCTGTGATTGGTCTTTCTTTGCTCTTTTTAATGTCGTACATGTGTCCTCGTATAGATTCACCAACGCAATCCTCAATGCTCTTCCTCCATCCTTTCTTTACGCAATAGAGTATGACACCCTCATTTTACAAGTGGAGGGCCTTGTAAATAGTTATCAATTTTCTTGTCCGATTGTAGTATTTCCTTGAGTTTTTCACAACAGCGTTAGCTGATGGTCTTTCACTGGAGTTTGAGTGACTGCAACTTTCCTCGAGTCTTCAGGACTTTTCTCAGTTTTCTGGCCGATCTTAATAAGGATGTAGTCTCGATGGTCTCCGCTCCTCCTCTGATTTCTACATCTTTCTGTCCGATAACCAAGGCTTTGGAGGTTGTTCTTAGCTCACCATATACAGTTGGTGTCACGTTACCTTAATCTATAGTTTTTTCAGTTCTATGTAAAGGTCTTTGTATTTGTTATTCTTTTCGCTTTCTTTAGTTTTTACTCTGTGGTCTGCCGGGACGGCAAATTCCATTATTCAGCAGGTTATCTTTTTTCGTTGAATATCACCTGGTCTGATCGTCTGGTCGAGATTAGATGATCGGTTTTATCTCGAAATCCCAGAGAATTTTATTATTTTACTCATTTGAGAGTTCTTCACACCAGCGTTAGCAGATGGTTTTCCACTGGAGTCCGAGTGACAGCAAATAAACAGATGGTGGACCCGGCCAGAAGACCAGACTTAATAATAATCAAAAAAAAAAAAAAAGGACTTGCAAAATAGTCGACTTTGCTGTCCCGGCTGACCACAGAATAAAACTGAAAGAATGTGAAAAGAAGGATAAGTACCTCGACCTTGCTAGGGAATTGAAAAAACTGTGGAACATGCAAGTGATAATTATACCATTTGTAATTGTTGCATTTGGAACAGTAACTAAAGGATTGCTAAAGGGACTAGAGGACTTGGGAGTTGGTGGACGAGTGGAGACCATCCAAACGACTGCATTATTGAGAACGGCCAGATACTAAGAAGAGTCCTGGAGACTTGCTGTCACTCAGACTCTTGTGAAAAACCATCGGCTAACGCTGGTGTGAATAATAATGATAATAATAATAATTATTATCATCATCATCATCATCATCCTTACGAATTTTCACATCTGTTATGGTTTTTTATGGTAGAAACCAATGAGTCAATCGTTGCTTTCCGGCCATAGGGATCGAAACTAATTGTGCAGACTGATGTTTTGAAACCAGTTTACAGACATTAAAACGTCAGTTAACCGACGTACGTTACTTCAATATAATTTTATCTTTCTAATTAAGATGACTGTTAAACATTAATCAAAACAGCAAACACAGCCGTTTATACTTATTTTAATTAAATAAGTGTTTTCATGCGTTTCCTGAGTAATTGATATCTTGTAATTAAACATTCATTTATTTTCATTGTTTCTCCAGACTTGATTAAAAAAAATCACTGTAAATACCATAAAAACTAATATTGGCAGAAATTTGGAACATAATTAAAAAAAATCGCGAATCAAAAAGAAATCACAGACGTGAAGATGATTTAATTGAACATTCAAATGACAAAACTGCGATTTTCAAGTCAGTTTGTACAAAGCGAATCATAAAAACAACCAAACAATATCTCGTAATTAATCTTTCAGATATCGGTATAAACATGAATTTCTTCATGTTCTGGGTGCATCTGGTAGTGAGGCTCCTGTTCTGGAGCTCTGGGGAGTGTACACCTAGGAGGTCCAGTCTGACTTGAAGGTGTAGTAGTACCTGTTAAAGGTCAAAGTGAACTATTTGAGGTTATATTTGAAATGAGTGAAAACTACATTAATGCATTGTCCATTAAAATATTTATAGTACAGTGTGTTGTATCTTAACCTACGACCCATCCGGGCTGTCAAAATAGGAAATGCACCTATGTAAATAACAGATGCATCCGGTCGAGGAATATCAGAATTATAACCTTGACCGTGGATGAGTTGAATGAGTGCAATCGTGACGCCCACAAGAAGGTGGACGTTGACCTATTATATAACTCGGTCAAGACAGGAAGTCAGACAGTTGGAGTTTAGACGAGTTACAGACAAGATGTGGTAGAGCAAGCCAGCACTCAACAGAGAGCTGGGCCCCCGGGCCTCCGGTTGAGCATCAGGAGAACGAGAAAGACACAACGCCGATGGTCATAAGAGTGGGGGTCAATATATGTTGCAGTTATGTTCAGTCTCCAACTCCCTCTCACACACAACCCTTTCGAACCTTGCAAATAAATTGAGAGGTATATTTTTTAAAAGAAGTCTTCACTTGTCTATTATTCATTGCGTCATTGTGTATCCAGCATATATATGTATATGTGTATATAAGCATATTTATTATGTGAGTATACAACACAGTGAACTATGAAAAGTTTCTTTATAATAGCTTGAAAATTATTCGTATCATATAGGAATATATAAAAGCCATTTAATTGTGTGTCATCTAATTTTTATTTCTTGAATCATTAATTGTTTGCAAATGACTAATATTATTACATAGAGATAAGTACATCATCATCACCATGTCGTGCTGGTAGCACGGATATCCCTGACCCTCTCTCGCCACTTTTCCCTATCGTTCATCGCCTCAGGCAGGTCTTCTGGACAACATCCCGTATCATGATATAGTTGCTGAATATATGTTCGTGCTGGTCGTCCTGCTTTTGCACGGCCATGTGTGGGGGTCCATTATAATGCATCACTTATGAGTTCGTCCCTGCTTCTCCAGCAGTGTCCTGCATGTCTGTTTCGTCTAACTTGGATAGTTTTCATGATAAGAGGCAGGTAACAGTAAAGTTGGTGTCTTGTGGGGTGTTGCCGCCAGGACTTGTTCAGGATTGCTCGCAGCATTCTTGTGTAATTGCCGTCTAGTTTCCTCTCAAGCCGTTTTGTTAGAGTCCATGTAGAAATGTAGGATAAGTACATAAAAGCATGTAATTCCTAAAAACAATTGAACTTAGCATAAACACACAAATTAGTTCTATTTGACCCATAGATAGGACTCAGTGGCTACATCTCCAGGCAATAGTAGATCTGGGAGCGATTGAAATGAAGAGGTACTCTGCCTTCCCCAGTGGTCCAGCATTACTGGAGCTACACTTTTAGATTGTTTAATCCTGTTTACCAACCCCTCTGCTCGGGCAGGATATGTCACAAGGTCAATTTTGAAGCGGAGTTTAACAGGTTTGAATTCAGAGATTTACTTCTCCTAGACTAGTTGCCTCAATAAGGCTGAAGAACCTAGTCTGCCCTACTATTTACCCATAGCTGGAAGGAGAATAATTGGATTCATACCTTTCCCAAGGGTATTAGTGCTATGTGAAATGCAACCAGTCTCGTCCAGGATTTGAACTCGTGTCACCGTGTCCATTTCCTACAACGATAACCATTACACCACGGGTACCTCATTGACACCTTTATGTTCAACAGTATTTCAGCTCTCTGGCAAGATCCGGATATTTGTCCAGTTTTCCAACCTCTTATACACAATGGTCTGCCGGAACGGCAAAATCAAACAAAATGACATTTTTTTCTTTTCTTTTTTTTTTTTTGGTTAATTTACTCCAAGTTTGTTTTTCAGGCTGGGATTAATTGTTCTGTTTGGAATTCAATCCAAGAAAACTTTAGTTGTTTCAATTTCAAGGACAAAATCTGTTTTGTGCATATACCATTAAGCATCATGATCAAAGCTAAACCTCTTGCACAAATCCCTAGTGGATCACCTTACCCAATTCATTCATTCGGTCTTTCGTATTCCTTTAGAGCCAATTTGCTGCATTCGCTTATATGATTCACTGTTTCATCTCTATTAACTACGCTTGCGATTCCTCTGTGATTATCAATTTTTACTTTGATATAACTACCCCTTTGGGGGTTATTTTGTGCTGCTATTAGTATAGATTCGCTTTCCTGATATTATTAGCGTTATGTGTTTTGACTTTGATTTATTTTTGTTATTGCTATCATTTGTTGTTGTAATTACACTATCTACAATTTGACAGAATGGGCTCTTTAACCATGGTGTATCAACCGGTCGAAGAAAATGAAAACTCTGAATTCAAAACTGTTAAAATCCGTTTTCTTATGTAAACATTTTCTTGTCCAGAATGATAATGCTTGTTCATATATTTTTTGAATTCTGAAATAGCTATGTAAGAACAATCCAAAAACAATCCTCTAGTATATCATCTCCTGAATGGTCCACTCATATAGGAGTAGGACGTAGAATATACCGATTGCATCTCTACAGGGGTTTAAACTCTCCCAACAAGTGTCCTGAAAATGACATTAAACAATCTAATAGTTAAACCTGTTAAACTCCGCTTAAAAAATTGACCTTGTGTCATATCCTGCCCGAGCGGAGGGGTTGGACTAAAATGGCGGTGCCCGTGGTGTAATGGTTATCGTTGTAGGAAATGGACACGGTGACACGAGTTCAAATCCTGGACGAGACTGATTGCATTTCACATAGCACTAATACCCTTGGGAAAGGTATGAATCCAATTATTCTCCTTCCAGCTATGGGTAAATAGTAGGACAGACTGGGTTCTTCAGCCTTGGTGAGGCAACTAGTCTAGGAGAAGTAAATCTCTGAATTCAAACCTGTTAAACTCCGCTTCAAAATTGACCTGGTGTCATATCCTGTCCGAGCGGAGGGGTTGGTAAATAGGATTAAACAATCTAAAAGTGTAGCTCCAGTAATGCTGGACCACTGGGGAAGGCAGAGTACCTCTTCATTGCAATCGCTCCCAGATCTACTATTGCCCGGAGTGGTAGCCACTGAGTCCAATCTATGGGTCAAATAGAACTAATTTGTGTGTTTATGCTAAGTTCAATTGTTTTTAGGAATTACATGCTTTTATGTACTTATCCTACATTTTTACATGGAATCTAACAAAACGGCCTTGGGAAAGGAATGAATCCAATTATTCTCCCTCCAGCTATGGGTAAATAATAGGTCAGACTGGATTGGTAAATATGATAAAGGTGACAATGAGGCCTATCATAGGTAGATTTCTTGGAACAATCCTGGAAAAGAGACTAGTTTAACCAAACCAAATATCAGAGGAAGAATCGAGACCATCCAGGCCACAGCAATGCTAAAATCAGCTACGATACTTAGAAGAGTTCTGAAGATCTGAGAAGACCTGCTGTCACTTGTAGCTATTGAAAACGGAGTCTTCGGGTAAACCTCGACCACTGTCAGCAAATTTAAATTAACTATTAAAAGGAGATACGCACCGTGTCAGCAGGGGCTGTTGAATTCGTCACCTGTGGTAGGCAACCAGTCTAGGATAATAAAAACTGAGAATTTAAATCTCCGCTTAAAAATTGACCTAGAATCACATACTGCCCATGTGGAGGGGTTGTTAAATATATACATAAGGCATTCTTTTTAGAGAGGTCTAACTCTTTTGCAGTGGGTGAATTTGGCGTATTCCACGTCCTCCGACAGGGTTAAAATTTTGTAATTTTACACAATCGTAAACTAACATTGGCCACCAGACTAGGAGACGAACAGTTTTGAATTTAAGATCAGGTCTCTAATAACGACACTTGTACTAATTTCTTCTCTCTTTTCCTGTAGAAATTGATGCAAATTTTCAAGACAAAACTTAGTAAATATCAAAAAGTCGTGCTGAAATTAGTCTACATTCAATGGCGCGTGTCACGAATAGAAAAAAAGTAGTTGACATGTTTCTCATTTAGAAATCGGGTTTTAATTTTTTTTTTTGCGATTGACAAAACAGAAATGATATTCATTGTTTGAAATCAAGTTTCAGATATTTTTTTTATTGTCGTCCTCAATATATCTGGGTTTCTGTGATTAAGGTCATTGCCTCGATGTATGAAAAAATTTGGTTAAACTGTGATAGCTGAATAAATAGATAATGATGGTTAGTTGGTGTTTTATGACATATTAACCCTCGTGTGTTATTCAATAGTAACTCATATAGTTAGAGTAATTTACAACGCTTTTTTCTTAAATGTGGTACAAGGCCATATGAAAGGAGCACCCAATGAGACTCAAACTCATTTGTGTAGGTTTGTTAGTCTTGCTTGCGAAACATTACATCACTCGAGGCGCCCGCCCCAATATATATATATATATATATATATATATATATATATATATATATATATATATATATATATATATATATATATTTACCAACCCCTCCGCTCGGGCAGGATATGACAAGTTCAATTTTGAAGCGGAGCTTAACAGGTTTGAATTCAGAATTTTCCTTCTCCTAGACTAGTTGCCTCACCAAGGCTGAAGAACCCAGTCTGTCTCACTATTTATCTATAGCTGGAGGGAGAATAATTGGATTCATACCTTTCCCAAGGGTATTAGTGCTATGTGAAATGCAAACAGTCTCGTCCAGGATTTGAACTCGTGTCGCCGTGTCCATTTCCTAGGACGGTAACCATTACACCACAGGCACCTATGTTTTGCAAGCTAATAGTTTGTAGGTAACTTAAGTTTTAATCGAGTGATTATTGTTCATTTGTTTGCACACAGATAAATGCATATCATCATCATTATGTCACGCTACCAGCACGGATCTCCCTGACCCTCTCCCGCCACCCTTCTCTATCGTCCATCACTCCTGGTAGGTCTTAAAGGCTACATTCTATATTGGCACAGAGCTGTTGTATATAGGTTCTAGCTGGTCGTCCTGCCTTTGCTCGTCCATATGAAGGGGTCCACAGGAGCATGCCACTTACAAGTTCATCCCTACTTCCCCAGCATGTCTAGTTCGTCTAACTTGGATAGTTTTCGTGATGGGTGGGAAGTAGTCGTACAGCTGCTGTTTAGTGGGGTTGTTGCCTCCAGTACTTGTTTAATATTCCTCGCACCATTCTTGTGTAATTGTCTTAAAACTTTTTCTCCATACTTTTAGTTAACGACCATGTAGTGCATTCATATAGCAGTATCGATTCGACTGCTGCTTAGAAAAAACCGCGCTTTATTTTATCGGTCAGGTCTGTCTCCTATATGACCGATAGGCTATCGATACCTGTCCATGCCTTTGCTAGTTGCGTGTTGATGTCTTCCTAGGTGGTGAACTTGTCCACTAGTTTCAGAGAACTACTATTTAGTGTGGAGGTTTCGCCTCTTTGATTAAAGTACACGTATTCCGTTTTGTGTGCATTGAAATGGAGGTCTATGCCACCAACTGCTCATTCCCGACTGTAGCAGGGTTTAGGCTTGGGCGGGTGTATTTGTCAGAAGCGCTGTCATTGGCATAGTCCGCGTCCGTAATTGTTTGTGCGGGGTATCATCTTTCCTTTGCCAGCTGGAAACCGTTTTCTTTCATTAAATTAATAGACGTTTTAAGCACGTAGTCTAGGCAGATGATAAACAGGCATGGGGCTAATGTGTCACCTTGGAGCACACCTGCAACACTGTGTCACCATTTGGTGAGCGGATTTTTACATTCGTGCTATATAAAAAACACGACGAAAGCAAAAGTCCGCTCACCGGATGGAGACACAGACTAATAACACTACTTATTATTAATCTTGGGTATTTCTGGTGGTGTAATGATTAGCAAGCTAGACTGACAAACATTCACGAGTGAGTTCGATTCTCATTGGGTTCCCCATTCATACGACCTTGTACATCATCTGAGCAAAGTGCTCAGTAAATTTCAACTTATTAATCATTTGTGTACATACACTTACATAGTTTCAAATATTGATATTTAAGATTAGTTTGCTTTGGTTTGGTCTCATGACATATCAATTATTGTAGGTTATTTAATGCTAAGTCCTCTTTATACATGTATATTAAATATGATTTGTTAACATGTATTTTTGATAGAGCATTTAATTTTTTGTTGCTCACAGCTAAATGCTTTTAAGTATTTCTTATACGAATAAAGCTATTTACTATAAATCATTTGGTTTTGTTTAATGACATATATATCATTGTAGGTTATTTAATGCCAAATCTTTATAAATCATATATATTTAACTTATATGTATAAACATACTTTATGGAGGTGCCTGTGGTGTAAAATGGAAGTGCCCGTGGTGTAATGGTTATCGTCGTAGGAAATGGACACGGTGACACGAGTTCAAACCCTGGACGAGACTGATTGCATTTCACATAGCACTAATACCCTTGGAAAAGGTATGAATCAAATTATTCTCCCTCCAGCTATGGGTAAATAGTTGGACAGACTAGGTTCTTCAGCCTTGGTGAGGCAACTAGTCTAGGAGAAGGAAAACTCTGAATTCAAACCTGTTAAACTCCGCTTAAAAATTGATCTTGTGTCATATCCTGCTCTGGAGGGGTTGGTAAATATGATAAACATACTTTATCGAAAACATTTTTCAACGAACCTGACCCCTCTGGCGCACAGTTAAATGGTTTCAGGTATCACAATATAGTAAAGTTGGCGACCGTTGTCGAGAGTGACCAGAAGGCTCCTTTTTTAATAGCTACTACACCGAGATGTAAGGAAGGGCGCAACTCCTTTCCCTGGATTGCTTCACTTTACCCTTCCCACGTACCTTATATTGCTGAGTGTTAAGCAAGGAGGTATCAAGTACCATTTTTGAAATTTTTGGTATGACGCGACCTGGAATTGAACCCAAGTCTCCCGGACCATTGGTGAACACTCAACCCACTAGGCCAATGAGCAATATAACAGTCACAATTTCACATCAGTTATCTATTTGCTTTCATACTTTATTGTTAATTTTATTTTTAAATGAATTTGAAGTAATTTGCTATTGTTTCTTCACAGTAAAATAGTTTCAATAATTCCTATCTAACAATTATGATTCAATTCAATATTAATCATATATTTGCTGATAGTGAAGAGGTTATAAGTATATCTATTGAGTACTTCATTCATTTGAATTCAGTCAAATTGTTCAAAATATTGCTATTTATTACGAGTAATTCAAATTTGGCTCACAGTTAAAGAGTTTAAATTGGTTTGATTGGGTTTTATGGCATATCGACTAAGGAAGGTTATTTATTGCCAAATCACCTTTATACATATATATTAATGTATGATTTGGTTTTATGGCATATCAACCATTGTAGATTATTTAATGCCACGTTCTCTTTATACATATTAAATATATATGATTCGGTTTGGTTAGGTTTTATAGTATATCAACCAGTGTTAGTGATATAATGCCAAATCCTATTTTTACATATACATTAAATATATAGAATTTGTTTTTGTTGGGTTTTATGGTATATCAACCATCTTAGGTTATTTAATGCCATATCCTCTTTATACATATATATTAGATATATGTGATTTGGTTTAGTTGTGTTTTATAGCATATCAGACATTGTTAGCTATTAAATGCCAAATCCTATTTTTACATATATATATAAATTAGATATATACGATTTGTTATTCATTTGGGAAATAACATTTTTCAACGTTCCTGAGTTTATTCTTTTATACACAGTTAAATGGTTTCAGTTATTTCTATTTAATAAGAATAATTCTATTTTCTCTCAGTCGTTTGTTTGCACAGTTAAATGGTTTCAAATATAGCTATGTATCAGTAAGTATTTAACATCCGTCATTCATTTACACTCATTTACCTAGCGGCAATACCCCACAAAGCACCAACTATACGGCCACCTGCCTCCTATCACGAAAACTATCCAGGTTAGACGAACCAGACATGCAGGACACAGCTGGAGAAGCAGGGACGAGCTCATAAGTGATGTACTCCTATGGACCCCCATATATGGCCGGGCAAAAGCAGGACGACCAGCTCGAACATACATCCAGCAGCTATGTGAGGATACGGGATGTAGCCCTGAAGACATACCAGAGGCGATGAACGATCGGGAGAAGTGGCGAGAGAGGGTCAGGGATATCCGTGCTAGCGGCACGACATGATGATGATGAAATGGGTATAAATAGGATTTGAAAGTGAATAGTTTGTCGGTGATTTAATTTTTAAATTAGAATTAATTTCAATGACCATTAGTTGCGCTATTTTTTCTACACTGTTAAATGGTTTGGATTTTTGCTATCTAATACTAATTATGCTATTCAATTTAAATATTGTTTGCTAACAGTGAAGTTGTTTCAAATTATGCTATTTAACAATAGTTATTCTATTTCAACATTATTCATTTATTTGCACACAGTTAATAGTTCCAAGTATTGCTGCGTAATACCAAGAATTGAATTTAGGCACACATTTAATGAGTTCCAAGTATTGCTCTTAACACTAATTCAGCTATTCAAAAATATTCATTCGTTTGCTCACAACTAAATGGTTCCAAGTATTGATAAGTATCACGAACAATCCAATTAAACATCAGTCATTTGTTTAAACACAAGTAAATGATCAAACAGTTCTAACTCTAAAAATTCAATTTAGCATAAGTAATTTGTTTGTTGGTTGGTTGTTTGGGTTTTATGGCATAACAACCTTGGTAGGTTATTTAACGCCTAGTCCATTTTTATGAAAAAAGTTCTATTTTAAACAATCCAGTTTGGAATAAGCACGGAGTTTAAATGTAAGTACAGTTTATTCATGAAAAACATTTCTATTTCAAGCTATTCAGTTTAGTCAAGCAGTTCTAATTCAGTTTAGTATAAGTACGGATTTTGTTTACACCCAGTTAAACGTCAAAACAGTTCGATATTAAACGAATCAGTTTCGTGTAAGTACAGTTTCAATGTCGAAAAACAGTTCCATTTCAAATAATTGAGTTTAGCATAAACACGCTGTTTAAATGTAATTACACAGTTTAATTGGTCAAAAACATTTCTATTTCAAGCTATTCAGTTTAATCAAACAATTTATTTTAGCATAAGTATGCCGTTATATCTATTTAACCCATAGATAGGGCCCTATCAGGTGCTACCATGCTGGGCCAGAGTGGACCTGGGAGCAATGGCAATAAAGGGGTGCTCCACATTTCCCAAAGCCCCAGCATCACTGGAACTTCACCATCAGATTGTTTTGTATCATATTCAGGACACTCATTTGAGGGGGGTCTTACTCCCCTGCAGAGGTGCAGTCGGTGTCATCTATAGCCTCAGCCGACTGGGCAAAGTCATTTGTTCCCGTCAGTAAAAATATCAGATATTTCTATTTGACCCATAGATATGACCCAGTCCAGTGCTACAACACCGGGTCAGGATGAACCTTGGACCAATGGTAAAGGAAGGGGTACTCCACATTTCCCAAATCTCCAAAGCTGGAACTTCAACATCGGATGTTTTGATGTCATATACAGGATACTCATTGAGAAGATCTTACCTCAGAGCAGAGATGCAGTTGGTGTATTCTACATCCCCAGCCAACTGGGCAAGTTAAGATTTGTAATTCTATTCATCAACAATATCTAACTTATAGGAAGAATTTGCGTATAGCATAACTAATGATAATCCTTTGTGAATGATTGAATAGTTCTATTTGACGAATTGATGGTCCACTAAAAGACACAACTACTCCGAATCAAGGTGATGCACCGGAAGGAAGTGACACATTCCAATGGCAGTTATGAGAGGAAATCGCGTAGGCGTGCTTGGCTGACGAAATGGGACAAAGTAAAAAAATTCCATGATACACTCATAGACTGACGCACCGGAACTCTGAACTGCATGACAGTTATTTCCACTTGATGACAATCAAACATGCCATTCCAAAGATTGAGTGGGCGATTGAGTGAGCGTTGAACTATTATATAACTCAGTCAAGACAGGAAGTCAGAGAGTTGGAGTAAGAGACGAGGTGTGGTAGGGAAAGCCACACCAGGCCGAAGAGGCCCTCGGGGCCCCCGATGGAGTTGGTGTCCAGAGAAGTTGCTGATAAGATGCAGTTAGAGATCAGACGGAGTTATAGACGAGATGTGGTAGGGAAAGCCACACCCGGCTGAAGGGGCCCTCGGGACCCCCGATGGAGTTTTGAAGACCAGTTGCTGATAAGATGCAGTAAAGAAAGCCATCATCCAGCAGAGAGCTGGGCCTCTGGGCCTCCGGTTGTGTAGCCCTGGAGAACGAGAAAGACAACGCTGACGACCATAAGAGTGGGGGTCAAAATGTTGCAGTTCTGTTCGGTCTCCATCTCCCTCTCACACGCAAACCTTGAGTGAGAGGTACATATTTTTCTAAAGAAGTCTTCGCTCGTCTGTTATACATTGCGTCAGTATGTATCCATCATATATATGTATTATGTGTTTGTGTAGTTAATCGTGGTTATTGAGTGGCTATACAACAAGTGTTTTCACAGCTATTTTCTCCAGCCAAACCTGTATCCTTCTGTCTGCCTGTCCGTCTGTCGGTCTCTCTCTCTGTATATATATCTAATAAGAGTGGTGGTAGTCAGTAAATCACTATGTGGTTATGTGTCGAACCAAGTGCAATATTATATGGAGAGTGCTCTCTCTCTCTCTCTCTCATGTATATATATATATATATACACACGTGTATAAAATACCCACTCTAAAATCAATAATATATATAAGATATTATTCAATTCAGTAAATCCGGAGTTAGGAATAATTCTAATCAGGACCCATAAAATATTGAAAATAGAATATTAAATTCAAATAATCCTGGAAAAGAGCTCAATGTAAATAAAATCCATAGATACAAATTATGTTATACTTTGATCCTGGTAACCTATTAAATGAGAGATCTGATTTAATAGCTAGACGTAGGCATAAAAATGAATTCAGACTATTTTCAAAAATAAGTGTATAAATAAAATAAATAAACAGAAAATGAATAAATATGATTTATGAAATTGGTAAATGAATTTCAATTTGAATCTATATAAGTGATTTTTACTCTATTATTGTAATTTGTGGTTGAGAGATACCATAATTAACATTAGTTTTAGATTTTGTAGTACATTTTAATGATAAAAATTGATATACTAAAATTAGATTGTGTCAATTTTTTTTATAAATGTTTGAATTTTTGACATGTATTATTATAACTATTAATTTTGCCTCTGTTAAATTTGAAGTAAACCGGATGTTGTTTTACATGTCATAATAATTTGATACTTAGTGTCACTTGAAGGTTAGACTTGCTTTAATACATTAGAGAAGTACGTTTTTTTTTGTCTTAGTCTGGTTGTAAATGTGAAAAAAAAATTAATCCATTTCGTGTTTTATCTGAGGAAGTCCTGTAAATTTTTAGAGCATTGATTTATATCAATGCTTTTAACAGGATGGAAATAAATTTATTATCTTAATGTGGCCGATTGTGTTTTTTTAAAGAATATATATGAGGATTGTTCAAAAATTTTCCAGACTTCTTTTGTACAGGCATTTAAAATTGCCGTCGACTCATGAAACTACAGTATGTTATTGCTATACATCTTCTGAGATGACTGACCAATTTTTATGATTTCAGGTTCAAATCAACAGCTACAGCAGCAATTGGAATACACCCTACTAAAGGCTGATTGTCACAGCTGGTGAATTTCAAAAATGCAATCTGACACTTTAGAAGAATGATATGCTATAACATTCTGTTTTAAACTTGGAAAGAAATGCCACAGAAACATATGGAATGCTTCAGACTGCTTTTGGATGATCTTGCATGAATCAAGCATCAGTTTTTGAGTGGCATAAGAGATTCAAAGAAGCCAGGGAGTCTGTGAGGGATGATGAGAGGTGTGGGAGGAGGAAGGAAGTCAGAACACCAGAGTTGATTGGGCAAATAAAGAATTTCATGGATAACGACCATCGTTTGTCTATAGAGACAATAAGTGCATAGTTTGATGTCAGTGTGGGAACTGTACACAAAATTATTCGCGAGGAACTGAAGATGCGGAAGATTTGCGCGAAGTTTGTCCCAAGGGTGCTCAGAGAAGATCAGAAAAACGTTGTCATGACATCAGGGAGATGGTTGAGCTGATCAATTCAGATCCCGCAGTTCTTGATGCTCTGGTGACTTGCGATGAAAGCTGGATCTACTGCTATAACCTAAAGACCAAGAAACTGAGTTCCCAGTGGAAGCATGCTGGCTCTTCCAGACCCAAGAAAGCCAGACAGACCAAACCACCCACAAACCTTTGATGGTCCCTCACCCTCCCTATAGTCCAGACCTTGCTCCCTGTGATTTTTGGTCATTTCCTAAGCTCAAGGAAAAACTTAGAGGCTGCGTTATGAGACAATTGAGGAGATGAAAGAGGCTGTGACAAAGGACATTGTCTCGCTCACAAAAGAGGACTTCCAGAAGTTGTTGGAACGGTACAAGTGCATTGCTGCCGGAGGAGATTACTTCGAAGGGGACTAGAGTTTCATGTGTGTACTATCAATAAAAGTGCCCATACGAAAAAAGTCTGGAAACTTGTTGAAGGAACCTCGTGTATATATATATATATATATATATATATATATATATACATACACACAATTACAGGTACGGATAAACGTGTGAAAATTAATTCATAGAGGTAAAAAATTATATCATTACGCTCCCTCCCTCTCTCTCTCATATATATATATATATATATATATATATATATATATATATATATGTGTGTGTGTGTGTGTGTGTGTGTGTGTGTGTGTGTGAAGAGAGAGAAAGAGAAATGACAGATTCAAGATGTGAAAAAATAAGTAGGAAAGGGAATAAAGACTAAATATTATTCCTGAATCTGTTGTCAGTATTTCCGTTAATCAACTTTTCCACACGCATTATATATATATATATATATATATTAATGCCAACAACTCCACCTTTGTTGGGTTGCTCTAAGGTGAATATATGCATATAAGTAACTGGAACACTGGCCTAATGAGCAGAGTGTTCACCAATGGTCCGGGAGACCGGGGTCCAATCCCAAGCCGAGTCATACCAGAGGCTCAAAAATGGTACTTGATGGCACCTTGCTTGACGCTCAGTATTTTAAGGTAGAGATAAAGAGTAAAGTGGTGCAATCCATGGTATAGAGTAGAGCCCTCCCCCTACACCTCGATGTTGTAGCTATTGAAAAAGGACCCTTCGGGTCACCCTCGACTAAAGTCACCAACTTTACTTACTATATATCTTTAATTTTTTGCGTAAATCCCGATTGCTTTTAGATACGATATTAAGTTATCAACGTTGATTGTGTGTGTGTGTTCAGTGTAATGACTAGCTAGCTAGATTAGCAGACAATTGTGAATGAGTCCGAATCTCACTGAGTGCCCCATACTTCTGGGCTAATCATAGTAAAGAAGAGCACCTCCCCTAATATCATGGTTTGCATGCTGGCTGAACCATTACTAGCCAGTTTGAGTCTTATTCTTACCCCATACACCTAGCATTATACCATAACGTAGCAAAGCTAAGGAAATAATGATATATATACATACACACATATATCTACGTTTGTCTGTTAGTTTCTGTCAATCTCTCTCTCTCTATATATATATATATATATAGGGTTGAGTTCTTTAGCGAATGAAGTAATCGCGTTGCCATTAGCGTTTATTGCAAGGCTCTTCATATATGAATTGAGCTCTCGGTAGTCGTTCAGCGGATGTATGTAAACAATAGTAATTGTGTTTCATAACTGTTTAAAATTTACTTCGCTGCTATTAGTTCCTCGTGGTTGAGGGGTAGAGTCTCGGATTGGCGTTTGAGTCAACCAGGTTTCGATCCCAGCTATGGGATGCTAGTATGTCTAGCCACGGTGATGATTTCTGATAGAACAAAACAGATCTATCTGTGGATGACTATATATCTCTGATATATATCTCTGCTCAGTGTTCAGCTGAAATAAGTTCATAGTTTTTCTATTTTTTTTCTCTTTACTAGTGGCGTCACCTAGCATTTTCGGTAAATGGGATGATCCCATTTTCACTTGATGGGGGTGTACATATAATAGATTCGGAGGAAGCCCCTTTTTCACTATATCTATCAATCACTAAACATTAGATACTTAACAGTCTCTACAATTATCACGGAAACTGACTCTTTAATTTCTTAATTAGCAACTTGATAAGCGGCTATTAAAAACAAATGTTATTTCATTCAAGTCCTATTGTTCATTTCTCTTACAGTTGACACTCATCGTTGTTGGGATATGATACAGAGCTGGTCATAACATAATCGAAAAATTAACTAATGGTATAAATTGATTTAAAAAAAAAAAAAAAAACAATGATAAAGTGACCAAAAACCCCGCAGAGTTTGATTGATTAATCCTTTTTTTTTATGTTTCCGATTTCCCGCCACCTTTTATCACACGACGCCATTTTTCCATTCCGTGTCCAAAAGGCATTTCTCGAACGGTAGTGTACATTTGATATCATCAGTTAAATTCCACTGAAGAGAGAAATCGGCACTATTTTATCCGATTTGATGTTGTAAGGCTGCTGTAAATCTTTTAGGTGGGCGTCTGGCTAAATAGACCTGTATTCCCTTGAGTGAACTGAATTAAATGGGTCTGACCAAAATGAATAAAAAAGGAAAAAAAAGGGTGGGGGAGAGAGAGAGAGAATAAAAACAAAGTGTTACAAAATTGCAAGTCTTGGAAAGTGTTAGCAAATTGCGTTCTAGGATAACACGTTTAATTCAAACAGACAATTTACATTGATTGATTTGGAAAAGATCATGTAGCGTCTTAAACGTGGTATTACCCAACCTCTCCGCTACGGCTTGGCTGTGACACAAGGTCAAGTATTCAGCGGAGTAAAGTTTGCTCGATTTCAGAATTTTTCGTCTCCTTGACTAGTTGCCTATCAAAGGCTAAGGATCCAATTTTTCTTACTATCAAACCGTACCTTTGCGGAGAAGAGTTGAGGTCATGCCTTTCCCTAAGACAATGGCGTGAACTGAAACACAGGCACCCTCGCACAGGATTCGAACTTGAGACGCCGATTCCATTTCCTTACTACGCTAACCATTACGGTGTACATAAAAAAAATTAAAGCTTTCTTAACCGAATTTTAACTTGAAATTTTCCCTGTATAATGTTCAATATATGTGATTAATTTTCATCTCAGATTGATTTTAACATTCAACCTGTATTGGGTTTTTATGCCTAGAGATTAGGGGATCGAGTTCATTGTACGTTCATATTTATATTTGTGTCTTGTTTCTTAGGATTTTTTCACACTCCTATCGAATACGAATAAATCCTTAAAAGATTCATTTGACTCAAAGATGGGACTTGAATTATGAAGTTGTCTCTTAAGACTTTCTGAACACAATTATTTGGTCTCAAATATTCCTAATACTAAGAATTTACACAGTTGTTTTTTTTTTCAAGTATTCTCCTCTAATACTAATAATTATATTGTTCCAAGTAAGTATTTCTATTCAATTACGGTTTCTCTCCTTAATTACATATCAACCTTGTAGTCTATTGTTCTAACCTAACAAAAAGGTTACTGAATGAGAAATAATTAAAACGAAGGTTGGAAATGAAAGGGAAATCTTTATGACATTAACAAAATAGAATACTTACCAGTGGCGCGAAAAAAGTAACCGCTTTGTATATTTTCCGTATTTATTGTACGTCCCACCAACCGGACGAGTTTGGCACAAGCCTTTTTAAAGTGGGTCCGGGTGCAGGGCCGTTGTGTAGATATGCCCGGCAGCCCCGAAAATACCTCGGACTTCATTAACATTCCACTAAAAAGGGGTGCCTCAGGAACCATGCAATAAACCTAGCACCACCCGATCAGGGTTAGGACCTGGGTGATGGTGCCCTGAGGCTCGCAGAAGGTCGGCTACGTGACGTGAATGTTGGGCTTTCCCAGCAACCTCATCAAGTAGCCTCGACCGAGTGAAGCACTACTGGCAAAAGCAGTCGAGATATTTTCACCCACACACAATCGTGTTCAACGTATTTATGATGAATGGAATATACCTAATAAGGTTCATTGGTCGGGTAGTTAATTGTTATTTAATACTAAAGCCATCTTTTTGAAGAACAGTAGTGGTGCTATTTAACCCAGAGCTGAAGAGAAGGGCAAGCCATCTTTTCTGAAAAACAGTAGTGGCGCTATTTAACCCAGAACTGAAGAGATAAGGGCTTTTCATACTTTTTCCAAGGGTATTAGTCTGAAAGTAAACGTAAAGCGTAACTAAAGTTCAAACCTACTTACTACAAACTCTTTAGCCATTAATCTTTCTATCACATAATCATCATTTGTTGGCACACAACTATGTAGTTTACGTAATTTATGATAAATAATTATAATTCAAGTAACTATTAATTTAAAAAAATGTAGTTATTAAGCAATCCTATGAAATACAAATGATTTTTAAACAACTATTTTACTCATAGATGGGGCACTAATAGCTACTGCCACTCCAAGTAGGAGTGGACTTGTGAGTGATACCAATTAATTTATATACCACACTTTTCAAATATACAGAGCTTAGCATCAGATACTATTTATTGTAATTACAAAGACAAGATTTTTTTTTAGGTTTGGCTTACCACGCAGTAAGGGATACAGTCAGCATATAAAGCCTCGCCAACTGGGTACCTTTAGAAACCTAAACATTAGAGTTAACACACAGCTAGAAGTATTAATTTACTAAGCTTAGATGCGGTATAAGGCCGTATGAATGGGGCGCCAAGTTAGACCCGAACTTACTAGTGTAGGTTTGTTTGTATAGCTTGCTAACCATTACATCACCAGAGGTGCCATACACATGGTTAGAAGTATGGGGTACGTCGTGAGTGGCAAGTAGTAACTGATCTACGAGACTAGCTTACCAACGATTGCCCCACATGAAGCGCCCGAATAATTTTGAAAAGATCAAGTGGAGGATTATACGAGGTAAATCAGTTATCAGCTGAATTTTTTTTTATTCTGCATCATCATCATAATCATGTCGTGCCGCAAGCACGGATATCCCTGACTCTCTCGCCACTTCACCCTATCGTTCATCGCCTCCGGCTACATCCCGTATCCTCACATAGCTGCTGGATGTATGTTCGAGCTGGTCGTCCTCCTTTTGCTCGGTCATATGTGGGGGTCCATAGGAATACATCACTTATAAGATCGTCCCTGCTTCAGCAGTGTTCTGCATGTCTGGTTCGTCTAACTTGGATAGCTTTCGTGATGGGAGGCAGGTGGCCGTATAGTTAGTGCCTTGAACGCAGTTTCTTCCAGGCAGCGGTCGTATCGATACTGCTGTATGGATTCACTACTTGGACGCCAACTAAACGGCTGGAGAAGAAGCTAGACGGCAATTACACAAGAATATTGCGAGCAATATTGAACAAGTCCTGGCGGCAACTATATAAATAATATTTTGAATTAGTGATATTCTTGTTTGCAAACTAGCAGATCTTACTGAATCTCTCACTCACTCTCTCTCTCGCTGAGCAGTGTCCTGCATGTCTGGTTCGTCTTACTTGGATAGTTTTCGTGATGGGAGGCAGGTTGCCGTATAGTTGGTGCCTTGTGGGGTGTTGCCACCAGGACTTGCTCGCAACATTCTTGTGTAATTGCCATCTAGCTTCTTCTCCAGCCGTCTATTTCAGTATATGTAATCAATGTTCACCTCTGTTTCAAGTGCACTGATGATGAAGGAAATTCTACTTAAAAAGATGTATCTGATTCACGAAATGTTATCTATTTCACGAGATCCACTATGACAAGGAGTGGAAGTGGCTCTTAGAGTCCCATCTTTGTGTGGAATGCACATATAAATATGCTTATAAATTATTTGTATTCGATAAGGCCATGAGCAAACCCCGTCTCTACACTCACACCCACAAAAAAAAAAAAAAAAACTCCTTAGAAACATCACGAAAAATGAAAAAAAACAAACTTACAATGAATCCGATTTTCTAACCTGTTGACAAAATCACAGTAGACGCGTTGACATGCCGTTAAAATCAATCAATCATTTTCGCGATTAAACTTAAGACTGATTGATAATCCCAGGTAGATGGTTTGGCTTGGTTGTGTAATATATAGGTCCAAAAATACGACAAAGATATTCACATGCATAAAACGTTCATAATGTTCATACGCATATAGGAATCCGAAAAACACGAAATTGGTTCTGGAACGAAACTTTTATTTACCTTTTTGAGTTTAAGGTTTTTCGACATGAGGAGAGAGAGACACAATTTCTTTCTATGCTGACTTTTCCATCTTAGTCCACGACGTGCGGCACCTTTCGTAGACCCCACCTGGTCTCGCCGAGGCGAGACCAAAAAGAGCCTACCTTCCTCTAAACTCGAATTTCAACTAACTCGTTCTTTTCAAAATTCAAAATCCTCAGCCCACGCTTCCAGGCATGACGTCATTCACGTCCCCGGTCTATTTTCTAACTGTTTTTTTTTTTATTGTGACATCTCTGATTGTCACATCCACCCCGCGAGCGCTTGAACACCTGCACTCAATGTGTGCACCTAACTAACCCATGCACTAAGCGAAAGGTTCTCAGCCTAACTAAACCGAAAGGCAAGATATATAAAACGAAAAATGATAATATAAAAAAAATCCCTCCGCAATTATATTACAGTTGGATTTTATGGCATATCAACTATTGTTGGTTATTTAATACTCCTGTTACATATATATTAAATATATGAGTTGTAAACTCATTTTGTAGATGAATCTTAAGAATTTTCAACTCATTCTTTTGTACACAGTTAAATATGGTTCAAATATTTCTATCTTACATGAATAATTTTATTGATTATTCATCAGTTGTTTGCACAGAGTGAAGTGGTTATAAAGATGGCTATCAACACTAATTATTCTATTCAACACTATTCATTCCTTTGTACACAGTTAAATAGTTCTAATATTGCTATGTATCACTAACAATTCAATTAAACATAATTCACTTGTTTACTCACAGTTGAATAAATAAACAGTTCGATTTCTATCAATTTAATTTAGCCTAAGTCATTTTTTGCATTTATTTTAAATATCAAATAATTCTCTTGACCCATAGATAGGACCATATATATATATATATATATATAACACACACATATACGTGGTGCGTTCAATAAGTTTCCAGACTTTTTTGCACAGGCATTTAAAATTGTCGTAGGCTCTTGAAAATTAACTGTTATTGCTATACATCTTCTGAGATGAATGACTAACCTTTTTGATTTCAGGTTCAAATTAACAGTTACAGCAGCAATTGGAATACACCCTACTAAGTCCTGTTTGTCAGAGCTGGTGAATTTCAAAAATTCAATCTGGACGTGGAGACACTTTAGAAGAACCATATTCAATAGAATTCTGCTTTAAATTAGGAAAAAATGTCACAGAATCGTATGGACTGCTTTTGGATGATCTTGCATGAATCAAGCATCAGTTTTTGAGTGGCATAAGAGATTCAAAGAAGCCAGGGAGTCTGTGAGGGATGATGAGAGGTGTGGGAGGAGGAAGGAAGTCAGAACACCAGAGTTGATTGGGCAAATAAAGAATTTCATGGATAACGACCATCGTTTGTCTATAGAGACAATAAGTGCATAGTTTGATGTCAGTGTGGGAACTGTACACACAATTATTCGCGAGGAATTGAAGACGCGGAAGATTTGCGCGAAGTTTGTCCCAAGGGTGCTCAGAGTAGATCAGAAAGACGTTGTCAGATCCCGCATGAATCGAGCATCAGTTTTTGAGTGGCATAAGAGATTCAAGGAAGGCAGGGAGTCTGTGAGAGATAATGAGAGGTGTGAGAGAGATAAGTAAGTCAATACACCAGAGTTGATGGGCCAAAGGGTTAGGGTTAGCGTTACTATGATGTGGTATTAAGGGAGTTCAGGAAGAGATTCCGTCGGAAGAGGCCAGCACTCTTGAAATCGGGTCAGTGGCATTTCTATCAGGACAATGCACCAGTCCACAACTCCATTCTTGTCACAGACTATTTGAGCAAGATTGGTATCAAGACAGTTCCTCACCTTCCCAATAGTTCAGACCTTGCTCCCTGTGACTTTTGGTTATTCCCTAAGCTCAGGGTTTGTCGTTATGGGACAATTGAAGAGAGGAAAGAGGCTGTGACGAAGGTCATTGACACGCTCACACAAGAGGACTTCCATGGGTCCTTCCAGAAGTTGTTGGAACGGTACCACAAATGCATTGCAGCCGGAGGAGATTACTTCAAAGGGGAGTAGACTTTCATGTGTGTACTATCAAAATGCCAATACGAAAAAAGTCTTATTTTAAGTAGTAAATTTGGTGACCTTAGTCGAAGGTGACTCGAAGGCTCCCTTTTCAATTGCTACTACACCGAGGTGTAGAAGAGGGCGCTACTCCATTCCCTGGATTGCTCCATTTTACCCTTGATTCTTACCTTATAATGCTGAGTGTTAAGCAAGGCGGCACCAAGTATCATTTTTGAGTCTTTGGTATGACTCCACCTAAGATTGAACTCCGGTCTCCCAGACCATTATTAGCCTTGCGGTTCGCTAATGGCTCAGGAAACTGCGGTCGAGTCATGCCAAAGACTCAAAAAATGGAACTTGATGCTATTTTCTTAACACTCAACATTATAAGGTATTGATGAAGGGTAAAGTGGAGCAACCCAGGAAAAAGAGTAGCGCCCTCCCCTACACCTCAGTATACTAGCTATTGAAAATGAACCTTTGGATCACTGTCGACCATGATCGCCACTTAGCTTAAAATAAAGCAACATATTTTGCGCGTTAAAATTCTATTATCTAAACATATCCCCGTGTGATAGATATAATTTTGATATAAAGAATATATATATTAAATCCTAATGATACCAAAAATAGACATGTAAACAGTATTAGTTTAATTCAAGTTGAATTTAAACGCGTTGAAATTAAATGCATCCTTGAAATTAAAGAATGTAGAATTTCTCTCAAAAGAAATAAATGAAATGTATTTAAGTAAAAATTCATTACATACTGTATGTTGAGTTAGCCTTGAAAAATCCATGCTTACTGATGAAATATCTATTTCTATGCTTGCTTAAACTGTGTACATAGGATCGAAATTAGGTAAATAAGTTAATGATTTATCTATTAATCTAATAGGCTCAGAAATTGTATTTTTTAATATTTTCGGAGGGAACAATTTCTAACGTTATTTTGGGGTTTGATCTTTCAAAAACTTCGCGGCAAGTCAAGTATTATCGTCTGGGAAGTACCTTAAAATTTAATAAGCACGAACGTCACGATTGTTTGATAAATGCAGAAATACTGATTAAAAAATTACAGTTTCTGAAGCCTATCTTTTTGCACCAAAAGATTAACACCGTTTTCGTATGCAAATCATCTATATATATATATATATATATATATATATATTAGATTGTCTGTTTCATGTCTGTCACAAAAGATTAAATATCAATTTATCAACTGTGCATATCATCATCATGTCGTGCGGCTAGCATTGATATCCCTGACCCTCTTTCTCCACGTCTCCCTATCATTCATTGCCTCTGGCATGTCTTCAGGGTTACATCCCATATCATCACATATCTTTATTTATATTTTAAATTCTATAATTACGAGTTTCAACCTTTAGTCCCGATACATTTTTGAATATACATCGAATGTAAAAAGAAGTTTGTGTAAAACCTGATAGGAGAATATTTTTTTAATGTTTAAAAAGAATATCTTAGAATAGAAATGACTTCAAGCAATTATGAAATGTCATATTGTTGTATAATAAAATGATATCAATCACAACAGTAATATGAATACATATACAAATACTGGCGGACTCTGTCGTTTCAGATACGAACGGGCTTATTAATTTCTAGCGTCAATCTTTGGCGACACGAACAAAGAGACACAAATCATAAAAGCCTATGCTATCCATACTATGGTGACCCCAACCACAACGCGTGGTTCATCTTGTGGTGTTAAAGATCTCAGTTCATCTCTGCCGGTCGAGATCAGAAAAAAACTCAACTGCTACCTTCAACGGTCAACGTCAACTAACTGTCTTTTCAAAATCCTCGAATTCTCCGGACCATCTCCTTTGGGCATGACCTCATCCACTCTCCCGCCTCATTTCATGTCTGGGGGTTTATAAGGACACATGATGATTGTCGTATTCTTTTCACACAGACTGCGCTATCTGACTATGCACCTGGTCTAAAAGACCCGAGTAGTTGAAAGCCTTACCAAACTAAATAATAAAATATAATTAACGAAAATTGATTAATATTTAAAAATCCATTACCTTAATTATATAACAATATGCCTCGTAGACTTCAAAATTAAAGACTTCAAATTTTGTTTAAGTCACAAGCTTAGCTTGAAAGTGTTCCTCGAAATTTGCATACTGCAATTTGAATTTGATAAAATTTCTAGTCTGCATCTTTTGATACGCGAGTAAACAACTTATAAAATATCAATAATAATTGAATGAAACTTAGGATAATGGTCTGGTTAGGATTTTGTGCTTAATAAGCCCAATCTGCTGGGGCAGTAGAATACACCATCTGTATTTTTGCAGAGGACTAAGACTTCCCCAACGAGTATCATGCATATGACATTAAACTATCTGATGTTGAGGCTCCTGTTTGGGAGTTTTGGGGAATGCAAAGTACCCTTTCATTGCCATTGCTCTCAGATCTTCTCTGGCCCGGAGTGATAGCACCTGATTTAGTTCTATCTATGGATCAAATAGAACTGTTTAACATTTAGACTGTTTGCAAATAATTGATTTATGCTAAATTGAATTGTTTGAAATACATGGTACCATTTAACTGAGCAAACAAATGATGAACTGTAAATAAAATGATTCCTGTTAGATAAAAATACGTTGAACCATTTAACTGGGAAAAAAATGAGCTCAGGCTTATTTAAAAATGTAATCAACAAAATGTGTTTCGAAATCATATTTTTATATATATTTTATTGGGGGTACAAAACTTTACCAGACTTACAAACAGACCAAATTTATTCATGTTAAAAAAAATGAAAATGTGCAACCAACCGGTTTCGGTCCTACCTGGTCACAGTTAAACTAGGACAACGATTAAGACAAAAGTGAGGAAATAGACTCTGTAATGTTTGAGAAAAAAAGCCCCCCCAATAGTATTCATATATATGACAAGGAGTGTTATGTTAAATTGTAATTACATTAAGACCCAATAGACATTCCCTCTGCTTACAGAGGGATGGTTTATGGGTAAAAATATATATGGTCTCTAACACTTTAAGGTGGAAATCTGATTGGGACCTGCTTAAAATACTTAACAGATCCGCACTGTAGGTTGAGGCACAACTACGGTTATATATAAGGTGTTTCGATGTAGCAGACTCATATGTATTATTAATATGGTCAGTATATATATATATATATATATATACACACATATATATATAAAAAGACTATTTGACATGAAATAACCTGCAATAGTTGATAGGCCATAAAACCAAACTAACCAAACAAAACACTTCTTTGTTTTATGGCATATAAATATTCATGGGCTATTTAATGCTAAGCCAGTACGGATTAGAATGGACTTGGTAGTAATGGAAATGATGGGGTGATCCAGATTTCTAAAAAAACATCCAGGTTTGGTTCCTCGCCATCAGATGGTTTAGTATCATATACAGGACACTTTTTGAGGGCGGGGGTCTTAGCACTCTGCAGAAATGTGGTCGGCGTATTCTATAGCCTTAGAATGGGCTCTTCGATCACTAATAACATGTTCAGTGGAAAGAATGAAGGAACAAAAAAGCCGAATTGAGTGATACAAGATCCTCCAAGGAATGCGCAGCTGAATGAGAAGAATCTTCCCCAGTGGAATGAACGAAAGGTTTGATTAGAAATGTTCTGACATTTAGTGATTTTAACAAAAGGTGTCGGAAGAAGGAAAGAGAATACAGTGATTGAAAAGTTGTGAACACAGCAACTAATATGAGGAGAATAGCCTGAAACATTTTGACAATAGAAATAAGAATTTAGCCGTATTCAGCTGTAAAGTAACTATGATGTTATACACAGATACATTTGTGTTACAATTGCAAATCTCTTTCTAATCTTTGATCAGTTTTATCGCAGGGAAATTGATTTTCATCGTGTTATCTTGATATATGTTCTCAGTCAGCGCGTATTTCCAGTCAAGCAGAAAGCTTTGTCTAGTGTCCTGGTGCACGAAGTATCTGCATTGGGAAGCAATTTCTAATGAAATATATAGTCAACATGGCGCCCATTTACAGCTGTAGTGACCTCTTGTGGCAAGTTGACGCATGCGTAAATGACGGAAATGTTAGAGACGGAACTACGAGTCAAGAGTCAGGATAATGGGAATATCCAATTTCGACAAGATAAGTATCTATATATCATAGCAATTTCTTGGACAGCTTTTATCTATCTATGACCATATGCACTTCATACATACATATATCAGTATCATCATCATGTCGTGCTACACGCACAGATTTCCCTAACTCTCTTCTCACCATCAATCTCTATCATCCATCACTTCGAGCCGGTCTTCGAGGCTACAAACTGTGTCAGTATAGAGCTGCTGTAGATAAGTTCCACCAGGTCGTCCTAAACTTGAGCATCTGTGTGAAGGGATCCATTGACAGACATCACTTATGAGTTAATCCTAACTTCTCCAGCAGTGTCCTACACACACATATATATATATATATATATATATATATATATATACACACACACACACACACATATATATATATATATATATATACACACACATATATATATATATATATATATATATACACACACACACACATATATATATATATATATATATATACACACACACACATATATATATATATATATATATATACACACACACACATATATATATATATATATATATATATATATATATATATATATATATACATACACACACATATATATATATGTATATATATAAA
>CAUZXS010000202.1:2500-42805 GCA_963585895.1 Sepioteuthis lessoniana
AGCATCAAGTACCATTTTTTGAGTCTTTGGTATGACTCAACCTGGGAATGAACCCACGTCTCCTGGGCCAAGTCTAATGATTGCATAAGCAAAAAACTGATAGTCACCAGATTTGAACTCTGATCACTGATATCTGCTATATATATATATATATATATATATATATATATATATTTGCTGGTAGAAGAAAAGAAAGTTATGTAGTACAAAGTTATCAAGGAGGCAGCCTGGGAATCCCAGACACAAGTTGGAGTTGTCAGAGCCGATATGATGTGTAACAACCCAAAATCGGCAATGAAGAAAGTCCATCACTGAAGATCATCCTTGAGGCATCTGAAAATGTATTCTTTGACTGATTATATATAATATTTTCTATATTCATAAATAGTGTCCAAAATTAGTAACCGTAGTCATAGTCGAGGGTGACCCGAAGGCTCCTTTTCGATAGCTTACTACACCTAGGTGTAGGAGAGGGCGCTACTCTTTTCCCTGGATTGCTCCACTTTACTCTTGATCCGTACCTTATAATGCTGAGTGATAAGCAAGGACGCATCAAGTACCATTTTTTGAGTCTTTGGTATGACTCGACCTGGGATTGAACCCAGATCTCCCGGGCCATTGGTGAACACTCTAACCGCTAGGCCAATGCTTGGATCGCATAGGCAGAGTCAATTACACTTGGTGAGACACATAAAATGTTAACTCTTCATATATAACCAAAAAAATAAACAAATTGAAAAAATAATGAATAAAACAAAAACAAAAAGTGAACTGAGGAAGGTCAAAAGTTCAATTTTATAAGCATTGTGGTGAGATAACCATCAAACCTCTCAAGATTTTTATTTTTTTTTTAATGGTTTGAAAATAAACTACTTGCAAAGACACACAATTTACACTAATATCCACACCTCCATTTGCTTCACCACTTTTTTCTAAAACAGTAGCTTCGTTCTGGTGTCCTTGGTTATGACACAACCTTATTGACATGTGACTTCATAGAAAGTGTAGAGTGTATTGGGGTGGGAGAAGACGTATGTATGCACTCAATATATATATAATTTTTTTTTTCTTTTAGTTGGTCCAATGAAAGAAACGTAAATATAAAATGAATAGATTTTATTTTTTATAACTTTGCTCTACAAGTGTTTCAGACTTTATAGTCATTTTGAGAGAGAGAGTATATATATATATATATATATAAAAAAGGTCAGAAATTCTAATGGCACAGTCACACACACAAAACATACACATTCAGCTGTGTGTATGATTAAAAATACTTTATACATACATATATATATATATATATATATATATATATATAAATATAAGTAAGTAAATTTGGCAACCGTAGTTGAGGACGACCTGGAGACTCCCTTTCAAATAGATACACCGAGGTGTAGAAGAGGGCACTAGTCCTTTTCCTGGATTGCTCCACTTTACCCTTGATACATACCTTATAATACTGAGAATTAAACAAGGAGTTATCAAGTACCATTTTACCAACTAGACCAATGGGCTGGTCTATATATATATATATATATATATATATATAAAATGAGGCTAAATCTTTAATTAAGTCAGAAATTCTAATGATACCTCTACTTAACTAATAACAAAATTTACATGCATAAATAATCACCCACATTTACACACACAAGCAACTGTACAATATGATATCCTTTCAAAAGATTTCATACTAAATCAGATGTAATGCAGATGTATATTTTGAATACAGCATTCTATATACTTATATAATATACTTATTCTATATACTTATATAATATTGAATATAATTATATGTTTATTACAAAAATTCTCATATTTTTACAGAGTAGGGATTGCCATAAAGTATAGTACAAATATCTACTAATCCACCATATTTGTTACAATACAAATATAACACTGAGCATTTTACCAGCACTACTATGTTACTTCTTATATCAGTACATGAGCATATAAATGCCCTCTTTGAAGAACATGGCATCAAAACAATTATTCTTTGGTCTATAGAGTATCTACCTAGATAACTCATTTTGTTTGCATCTGTGCTTGCAGACTCATAAGTAAAGAAAGCTATGAAAGACAAATACCATATACTGACTATAAAATGGTTGTGAATGAAATCATCATAAAAAAATTGGAAAAATCATTGGAATGCACTCATTAATAACCAACTTCAAAACATTAAGTATAAAATACAACAAAAATAGAAGAGAACAGGTTGTGCTGACCCGCCTTCACATAGGCCACACATACATCACCCATCATCATTTACTAGAGAACCCAAAATGCCCAATATGCACAACATTCCAAGAGAGATTTACAGTATAACAGCTGGAGTGTGTAGACTTTGATCTAGCATGAAGAAAATATCAAGAGATTAATTTGAAAATATTCTTCACAAAAATATTACCATCCAGGATTTTACATTTCCTAAAAATGGGACTGTACTCAAAAATATGAGTAATTGAATAATAATTCATATATATATACACACACACACATATATATATATATATATATATATATATACCAACCCCTCTGCTCAGGCAGGAGATGACACAAGGTCAATTTTTAAGCTAAGTTTAACAGGTTTGAATTCAGAGTTTTCCTTTTCCTATACTAGTTGCCTCATCAAGGCGAAGAACCTAGTCTGCCCTACTATTTACCCATAGCTGGAGGGAGAATAATTGGATTCATACCTTTCCCAAGGGTGTTAATGCTATTTGAAATGCAATCAGTCTTGTCCAGGATTTGAACTTGTGTTGCCGTGACCATTTCCTACGACGATAACTATTACACCATGAGCATATATATACATATGTTGTATAGTGGCTTGTACCATGTGGCTTCCAGTATAAAAGACATCCTGTTTTGTAAGCACATCGGTACTGAAAGATCTTGGTCAGTAGTAAGACCAACTTCAGACGTAACAACCACAGTGCAAAACTTATATTTGTTGGACTGTACCACTTCAGTTAATAAATAATTAATTCTATTTCACTGTTTATCTCTTCCTTACCATGATACAACAATATATTACATGATAATGTCTGTAACCCTGGGTTCCATGCATTTTGCATTCATCAGAGTGAAGATTTTCAAAAAAAGACTGATTAATATGGTTAATTTTTTTGTTCGAAAAGTGAGGTTTATTTCTGTGTTTGCATGCCTAAGTTTGTGTGTTGTTTTTTTACCAAACTATCACTACAAACCTATTTCAAAACTTTGTCAGCATTAAATGACCAACAAAAGTTAATATGCTGTAAAACCAACAAACAATGTGGGCCAATCTTGATGATACTTTACGTCTAAACTCTTTTCACCTCAAAGAATGTTTTGATATTTGTTGGTGAAATGTGCTTGGAACATTTTAGTTTAAATTTATTGGGAAGATCTAATTTGTCTAGAAAGCAAATAAAACTGACATTTACAGGAGTAGCTTTCTCATGGAGAGCTGTGGAACTTTTCAGAGAAAAATGAATCAAAAATACTTATAATACCAATAAACACCTTGTCTAACGGCCAAATCTTGATGAAACTTGGCATGTGAATAACTTTGACTGCAGGAAGGGTTTTGATTTAGTTTGATTTCTTTGTTTAATGAAATATCAACCTTTGTGAGTTATTCAATGCCAAAGCTATCCTTGTAGAAAAATAGTAGTGGTATTATCTAACCTATAACTGGGGAGGTGGGAGACAAGGGGCTTCATATATTTCCTAAGACTATTAGATGAAAGTGAACGTAATAACACAACTGGAGTTTGAACTCGCACCTTCTATGTTGCAGTCCATTACATTAGCCCCTACACATTCCCCCATAATTGTTTATAAATTATCATCATATAAAAAAGTTCTGATATTGGCATTAAATAATCTAACATCAACTGACAAGCTTTAAAATCAACCACCTTGAGATATGAGCATAATTAGGCGATGGTCGATGTGCTTCAAATAACAATACAAATGAGTAGGTTTGGTTTCTTTGTTTAATGACATATCAACCTTTGTAGGTTATTTAGTGCCAAAGCTATTCTCCTAGAAGAACAGTAGTGGTACTATTTAACCCATAGCTAGGAGGATAAGGGAGTTCATACCTTTCCCAAGGGTATTTGCCCGAAAGTGAACGTAATAGCGCGACTGGAGTATGAACTCGCTTACTACGATTCCGCAGTCCATCGTTTTAACCAGTACACCACAAGGACACCCCTACAAATGAATAGTTTCAAGGGTTGTTCAAAAAAAGTTCTAAGCTTCATATAGATTTTAGATTAGTTATACACCTCAACTTTGTATGGGCTTCAACTGCACAAAATGAAGAGCACTTTGATCAGCTCATCTGCATGAATCAAAAGATTATGACTAGAAAAACTGTATTGAACAGAATGTTAGCTTCAGTACATTTGAAATTATGTAGGTTGTTCGGATGTTTGGCCTAATAAGTTGAGTATTTGCCAATGGTCTGGGAGACTGGGGTTCAATCCCAGGTCAAGTCATACCAAAGACTCAAAAAATGTTACAAGTAATACAATGTCACCAGTGTAGCTTTTGCTACCTACTCCCTAAGTGGATTACAGTCAAATGTTACATCTTTATTGGAAGAGTCCATTGTGTATCAAAAATAGGGATGATACCACAACAGTTAACTCATGGAAAGGAAGGCCCCTATATGACACTGGATCTCTCAGATGCTCACACAAGGACAGAAAGTTCCTGAATGTATCTACTGAATCCCTACAATGCTGAAGGTCTTAATTTCATGTATCAGCATCACTGATGAGATATGGTGTCACTCCTATAAGCCAAAATCAAAACAGTCTGTAAATTCCCTGTCAGCAGATTTTTATGAGCTTTGCATACAGGCTGTAGTTTTAAAATGATGAAAATACAGAGCCAATGGTGGTGACTATGTTGAAAATGAGTATTTTATAGGTAAAAACTTGTTCTATCCAACAGTTTCATTGTGCTCTCTGTATTTGCTATAGTTTCTGCTGACTGATTGATTGATTGATTGATTGATTAATGTTTAATGGCATGTCAACCAGTCTAGGGTTATTTCATGCCTATAGCTTAGAGAATTTGCTTTCATTTTACATTCATATTTACATTTTTTATGCTTAGTTATTTCTTAAGAGATTTTTTTGGCACATGGTCCTATCAAATATAAACAATGTTTAAACAGATCTATTTCATCCATAGATTGTAGAATGACAATAACACATACCTCCGTAAAGCATCCAGCTGGCAGACAAAAGTAAAGCAGGTCCTAGCTCAGTGCAGTCCTTCTTACAATGCTAAACTGAAACTGGTTTATATAATGAAATACCTCCACTCACTTACCAGCAGCCAATCACGGCCCATGCAATGGAATCACCCACTTTTGCACAATGGGATGCTCCAAGGCACCATAAATAGCTCCTGTTCCTCAATCGGCAATTAAGTTTCCTGACTGATTGCTTTTAGCTAATGCAATTAATTACTCTTGGCTAACGCAACTAATTGCCCAACACAACCTGACAGATCTTACATAGATGAGAACCTAACAGGTACTACCACTTTGGTCAGAGTTGACCTGGGACTGATAGAAGTTAAGGGGCACTCCATTCTCCTCATATCTCAAGAACTTTCTCTGGTTTGATTTCTTTATTTAATAGCATATCAAACTTCAGGGATTATCTAATGCCAAAGCAGTGATTCTATTTAACCCACAGCTGGACACCAGCCCGAAAATAAATGTAATAGCGTGACTGAAGTTCAATCTTTCCCATCTTAAGGCCACATTCATCTGTAGAACTGGAGCTTCACCATCAGATGCAGTTTAATGTCATACCCAGAACACTCTTTTTTGTGGGGTTTTACCCCTCTGCAAGGGATACTGTTGGTCTATTCTAAGCCCTGCTAACAGAGATTGTTTTTGTGAAAATATATAGGAAACATTACTTTTTGGAGAATTACTTTATATAAATAGGTGTTAAATTAAAGTGACAGAATAGTGTTTACACACACACACACACATATATATATAAAGAGGTACTCTTAACACAACAGTTACTGTTGTAGGAAGTGGAATTGTTTACCCGAATTCAAATCTGGAATAAGTCTGTTTGCATGTCACTTTATTCTAATGCCCTTGGGAAAGGCATTTTCATTTTGCACAAATGCCCTTTGGAAAGGCATGATTCCATCAGCTCTCCTCCCAACTATGTGTAAATAGGGCAGATTAGGTTCTCTAGCTTTGGTAAAGAAACCAATCTAGTAGAAGGAAAACTCTGACGTCAAACCAAATGTACTCCACTAAAAAATTGACTTTGTGTTACATCCTGTCTGTAGATGGAAAAATTGGGTGAATACATACATAGAAATTGATAAATAAAAAAGTGTGATGCAAATTCTTTCTTTTTTTTTTTTTTTTTTTTTCTTAGACATCTTGAAAATAAAGTCTCAGCATATTTATTTCTAAAGACACTCCTTTTCAAGGATCCCATGATCTGTGTTTATTTTTCTTTGCCAAAATATTTATTCCAAGATGTTTTCTTGGTGCAGTAGAATATCTGAGTATTACTTTTTTTTTTTTTTTTTGGTAACAGAGAGAAAGTCAGAAGTGTCTGTAACCTAGATTTCATCATCTAGTAAAAACAAAAAGCATGAATAAATAGATAAATGAATAACAGTATTAATAATGATGATAATAACAATATCAGTCAAAGAATATAATATAAAATGAATACAAAAACCTGAAAACAGAAATTGAAAAAAATGTGACACTTTAAAACTACCACCATGACAGTAATAGAAGAAGCAATGGGTATGATCAAGAAAGGGACACATATTTTATCAGATTATCATTAAGAAGACACCTGGCAGTCCCAGCCTACATAAAATACTCAAATTGCATTTTGTAGAACTGCAGATTTCCTTGGTCCTATTAATGTGACAAATAAAATATCAAACACAAGAGGCAGCAAAAAACATATAGAAACACATAATCACTACCTTCCCTCACCCTAGGTCTTGGGTAAAGACCCAATAAAAATATTGTAAGAAACAGAAAATAAAACTGAAAATAAAAAAATAATAAAATTCTCAGGGATTTGAGATACAAATGGATCCCCCAACTCTGACCAGACTTAGTATTAATTGACAAGAAAAAGGATTAAGTCATTAAGTGGATTTTGCTGTACCAGCACACCACAAAGTCAAGGTAAAAGAAGGCAAAAACCTAGACAAATACCTGGACCTTGCCAGAGAGCTGAAAAAATTGTGGAACATGAAAGTGAAAGTAATACCAACTGTAGTTAGAGTTCTTGGAAGAATCAAAACCATCCAGATCACAGCACTAATAAAATTAGCCAGGACTTGCAGTTACTCGGACTCCAGTGAAAAACCACAAGTTAGAGATTGTATGGAAGACTTATAATAATAAATAAAGCAAGACAAGAACAAAAATAAAACAAGATTAGTTGCACCAAAGAAACAACTATCACAAGTGCCAACTCAAAGTATTCTCATTATTCCATCAATAATGAGACGCACATCTTTCTTCAAAATGTCTCAGATACTTAGGAAATTAAAGGTTAAAAATACTTCACACAGTATAAAATCTAAGTACATATAAAATAAGTAAGTTGGTGACCATAGGTGAGGGCGACCAGAAGGCTGGGATTGAACCCAGGTCTTCCGGACCATTGGTGAACACTCTATCCACGAGGGAGACTGGGGTTCAATCCCAGGTCGAGTCATACCAAAGACTCAAAAAATGGTACTTCATACCTCCTTGCTTAACACTCAGTACTATAAGGTAAGGATCAAGGTTAAAGTGGAGCAATCCAGGGAAAGGATTAGCGCCCTCCCCTACACCTTGGGGTAGTAGCTATTGAAAAGGGAGCCTTCGGGTCACCCTTGACTAAGGTCACCAACTTACATATAAAATTGTTGATCGGCTGGGTTTTATGGTATATCAACACTTTTGGGTTATTCAATGACAAATCCTCTCTGTGTGTGTGTGTGTGTGTGTGTGTGTGTGTGTGTGTGATTTATAAGTGAATAGTTTGGAAGTAACTTTATTTTGGTGATGAAAAATGAGAATATCAAAATCCTATAAAAGGTTGACTGGTATGAAAAAAGAACAAAGTTGCAAAGAAGAGAATATAATTAGATTTTGTAATATCATTTTAATTTTTTTGACAAAACATTGTCAATTATTATTGTCATATATAAGATGACAGTTGTGTTGCCAAGATTTCTTATTTGTAATGTGGTGACCTGTTCATAACCCTGAGAGGGTGACAGAGATATAGGGCCAACCTCATGGTTGCTCAGAGAAGAGTGAACTCTGATGATATGGGTTCTGTTCAGGCTTAGTATTACCCAATTACCAAAGATTTTTCTGATTGTAAAAACCAAATCTGCAAAGAGACCTGAAGACATGGAATAAAGCTGGTATGAATTATTGAAAGATGCTTGCATCCTTCTTTCTATTACTGTGTAAAATTGAGTGTTGCCATGATGATCCAGAGCTGTGGGGTCATGGTCAGGAACAAGTGACAGCAAGCAACAGTTGCCTGTTACACTTGATATTGTAGCATTATTAATTACTAGGTAGAGTCATAAATAATTTCTGTTCTTAAAAGCAAGTTGTAACAACACATTTCAAATTTCCAATGTTTTAAACACAACAGGAAATTACCGGTTTAAAGAGTTCCTTCATTAGTCATTCTTATTTCAGTACGCATCATAATCTAATTCATGATTTCCTGCCTCTAAAATGGAGGGATTGGTTTGGTTTGGTGGCAAATTAAACATTGTTGGTTATTTAATGCCACATCCTGTTTTTATGGATATATCAAATATAGAATTTCTAAACATATTTTGTAGATACACACAGTTAAGTGATCAAACAGTGCTATTTCTAACAATTCAGTTTAGCATAAGTCAACAAAGTTAAATGATTCCAAGTATTGCTGTGTATAACTAACAATTCAATTAAACACCAGCCCTTTGTTTACACACAGTTAAATGATCAAACAGTGCTATTTCTAACAATTCAATTTAGCATAAGTCATTTGTTTACACTCAGTTTAAATGTCATACAGTTCTATTTGATCCATAGATATGACTATCAGGTGCTATCACTCTAGGCCAGATTGGACCTGGGAGCAATGGCAATGAAGGGGTACTCCATATTCCCCAAAACTCCAGCATTACTGGAGCCTCACCATCAGATTGTTTAGTGTCATATCCAGGACACTGGTTGGGGAGGGTTACCCCCTCTGCAGAGATGCAGTCGGTGTATTCTACAGTTCCAGCTTACTGGGCTGTGGAGAAATTGAAAGTACATATTTGATATGCATTGTCATGAGAGTATGATATAAAAAGAATAAAAAATGCAACAGAAACAGCTAAGAAAATTTCTAGTGTCTAAGACCAAAGTATCATTACTAATCACTAAGTCCAAAACTGGTTTTCAAAGTCTTGTTTTGTTCTGGTGATACATGACTGAACTCAGACGAGAATGCCCATTAAACCTAAATCAAGATGCTTTAAGAGAATTGATGGAATGAAATCTGCATAAAAGTACTCAAGAATTAGCACTTGACTGTTATAGTCAAGGGGAGGTTCAAATGATGACACACACAGAAATAAGTGATAAGAAATATATTGAAGGAAAATAGTACATACACAAACGATAGGTGGGAGAAACAGCTTAACAATCAGGAATATTACTGCTCTTGGTAATGGCTCGCTGAGACTGCACAGAAGAGAGCTCAGTTAGTATATGTCACATGAGGACGAGTCCATCTATAGGGGATACCCCAACAACATCCCAATCCACTATCTGCTGCCACTTGAAAAAGATAGGGAAAATGAGCAAGTTGGGCATTTCATTTCCTCATACTCTTAGTGGAAAGAATAATAAATATCACATATCTGTAGTGACAATTCTTTCAAGGGAGAGAAATGACCTGTATCTTAATATCATTATACAGATGATGAAAAATGGATCTTTTATGACAATGGTGAATCTCTACATCCTACCATAAAGGTAGAAGATCCTCATGGAAGAAAAGTAATGATATGTATATATGGTGGGATCACAGCAGTATTATTCATTTTGAATTTTTAAACTGCAATCAGACTTATACTTTCAATAGCAACAATGTGTGCATGAAAATCTTCTAAGAAAACATCCTGCACTCATCAAGAGGAGAAACATTGTACTTCTCTATGTGGTGGAGACATCATCATCATCATCATCATCATCATATCGTGCTACTAGCATGGATATCCCTGACGCTCTCTCGCCACTTCTCCCTATCGTTCATTGCCTCTGGCAGGTCTTCAGGGCTACATCCCGTATCCTCACATAGCTGTTGAATGTATGTTTGAGCTGGTCGTTCTGCTTTTGCCTGGCCATATGTGGGGGTCCATAGGAGTACATCACTTATGAGCTCGTCCCTGCTTCTCCAGAAGTGTCCTGCATGTCTGGTTCGTCTAACTTGGATTGTTTTCGTGATGGGAGGCAGGTGGCCGTATAGTTGGTGTCTTGTGGGGTGTTGCCACCAGGACTTGTTCAATATACCTTGCCTAAATAGGAGAAGACGAATTATTTGTACATGTGCTTGTAGACGTCAGACCTGCAGGGTGAATTTCAGCAAATCAATGTTGAAATGACACAGTGCATGTGTTATCAACCAGAATGAGGCTAACACACAAGCAAGAGATTTCAGTTTCTTGCCCAAGACTAAGGAAGGATAAAAAGAGCTGGGTTTTGGTTTTGAGTTACTTGGTCTTTGAGATTCGTAAAGGCTAGACCCATGTTCTAGAGAAAAAAAGAGAATGAGACTATTGTTGTTTGCAGTGTACAAGGAACTGAGTCCTGAGTGAAATGTTCTGGTTTCTGTGTTGGCTATCAGCAGGAATGGATTTGAATGGAAAATTATTTTCTAACCACCTAATCTTTGTTTAAATAACACACTCCATAACAACACAAGGCAAGAATCACACAGTAAAAATATTGGATTCAGAGTGGTCTGTTTTACCATATTCACTAGACTTTGTACCATGTAATTTCCATCTTTTTTATCCTTTACAAAATGCTCTGAACGACAAAAAATGTTCTTGAGATCAAGTGAAAAAATTTGTGGAAAATTTCTTGAGCTTGAAATCAGCTGAATTTTACTTGAAAGGAATCAACAAGCTACCTTATAAATCACAAAAGATGATTCACAAAAATGGCAAATATACTAATGATTGAAATTAATTGATTGTTAAATTATTCATGAATAAATTATTTATGACTCGACCCAATAGCTAAAATACTAATTTATGGTGTGACTAACAAATGTCTTTTTTCTAAACAATGTCTATTTTAAAGCAGAGAGAGAGAGAGAGAGAGAGAGTCATACCAGTCTTCCAAATGAAGATGACCTGCCTGTCTTAGAAAAGTAAATAAGATGGTTAGACAGTTTGTTTTATGACATGTCACAATTTGTTGGGTTATTTAGTGCCAAGTCAGTTTTTTTGTTTTTTCCAAAGCAATTAACTGGGCAATTGGCCTAATGAGTAGAGTGTTCACCAATGGTCTGGGAGACCAGGGTTCAATCCCAGCTTGAGTCATACCAAAGACTCAAAAAATGGTGCTTGATGCCAGCTTAACACTCAGCATTATAAGGTAAGAATCAAGAGTAAAGTAGAGCAATCCAGGGAATGGAGTAGCGCCTCCTCTACACCTCGGTGTAGTAGCTATTGAAAAGGGAGCCTTCAAGTCATCTTCGACTAAGGTCGCCAATTTTACTTTACTTTACATCATTTCAAGTAACAGAGTTTACATGGGGTTTATTTCTAACAAAGTTATAAGTTGAACATATATATATTTTTTCGCAGATGATTGATTTTAATGGCATGTCAACCCATCTGGGTTTATTTCATGTCTAATAAATTGTCTATATTATATTTACAGTTTGTATCTAATTTTAAGAGCTTTTTTTACATATTAAGTATTCCAATCAAATAGAAATAATCTTTAAATATCTATATTTGACCCAAAGGTGGAACCCTAACAGATATTGCCACTTCAAATCAGAGAAGATCTGGGAGTAATAGCAATGATGGGGTACTCCACACTCACCAGAGCTCAGAAACTGGAGCCTTACCAACAGACACAGTTTAGTGTCATACCCAGGCACCTCTTTTTGTGAGGCATCTTATTCCTCTGCAGGGGATACAGTCAGCATATTGTTAGCCCCCCCCCACTAACTGGGCATACAAAAGATTATTTATATGTGAATATTTCAGGGATGGAAGTACTAATAAAGTTGGTATACTTGACCCCCTACCTGATAACAATCAGTTCGATTGAATTGATGAGACAGTCTTGCCATTTACCTCAAACCCAAATCCATTTCACTCTCTGATTGAAGCTATCTTGACTAGGCTCAGCGAGAATACTCCAGAAGGTCCTGGATATTTGAAAATTAGTCACATGATATATCCACTCACACAGTCATGCTGATAGCAAAGATTCCATTGACTCTTTCACCATCTGTTCCTATTGGCCATTTCTCTTAGCAGGTCCTCTACACGGCATCCAGTGTCCAGACAGAGCTGAGGTAAGTTTTTGTTTCAGTTTAGTTGTGTTTTATGACATATCAACCCTTGTTGATTATTTAATGACAAATTCTGTAATGAGTGTATATATATATATATATATATACATGATTTATTAGTGAATAGTTTGTCATCATCATCATCATGACGTGCAGCTAGCACAGATATCCCTGACCCTCTCTCTCCACGTCTCCCTATCATTCATCGCCTCCGGCAGGTCTTCAGGGTTACATCCCGTATCATCACATAGCTGCTGTATGAATGTTCGAGCTGGTCGTCCTGCTTTTGATTGGCCATATGCTGGGGTCCACAGTAGCACATCACTTATGATCTCGTCTTTGCTTCTCCAGCAGTGTCCGGCATGTCTGGTTCGTCTAGCTTGTATAGTTTTCGTGATAGGTGGTAGGTGGCCGTACAAGAGCTCATTTGTTTGCACACAGTTGAATGGTTTCAAGTATTGCTATTCAACATTAGTAATTCTATTCATCAAGTATTTCTATTTAATTTGACCATTATTTGTTTGCACACAGTTAAATGGTTTAAAGTATTGCTATCTTAGCACAATTGACCATCAGCCACTGTCTTCTAGCACCTTTAATATAACATAGGATTGGGTACTTGTTTACCACAAGAATAATTTGAAGAATACAGTTGAGACAGTCATATAGGAACAAAGGCTTGACATGAACAGCAGAGTAATCAGATCAGGCCTCTCCAACTGCTTCTCTAGACAAAGGTAGAATGTTGCAAATCACATGACCACTTTGGCTGCCAGGTGACAGACAGCTCACACACCTGGATCCCATCCTCAAGTATTTCTAATCACCACCCATAGGCAACAGGTGACCCCTCATTAAGGGGGTGGGGTCTTAACCCCTATTCAGAGGTGTAGTCAGCATATTTTACAGCTTCAACTGACTGGTTGGCCAACACTAGTGTATCCATGGGTAGTTCATAGAAGAATGTCATTTATGAGTTCATCCTTGCTTTTCCAGCAGTGCCTCATGTCTCATTCACCTTACATGGGTGTTTTGTGAGATGGGAGGTCAGTGGGCGTACAGCTGTTGTTTTGTGGGGTACTACTCTCAGGATTTGTTCTGAACATTGTGCAGCACCCTTATGTAGTTCCCATCTAGCTTTTTTCTCCAAGTGTTTCATCAGAGTCCAAAAGGTGCAACCATACAGTCGTACTAACACAGTTGCAGCTTGGAAGAATTCCCGTTATATTTTATCAGTGATCAGATTTCTATACGATCGATAATTTGTCAATAGTAGTTCACATTTTTCCTTTGCGTCTATTGACATCACTTTCTGTAAATGAGATATTGCTAACCGACATATGTGAACTCATTTGATTTCAGAGGCTTGCCATTCAATGAGAAGATGGCTCTATTTTGTTTAAAACCAGTAAATAACTAGTACAAAATGCATTAATAATAATAATACTAGTTTATTTACTAATTTATCATTCAATTTTACACTAATAAATAATGTGAGAGTGATGACCCTGAACTTAACACCAAATTGAAAAATAAAAATAAAAAACTTTAATAACTTTTCATGAAATTTTAAGAGTATTGAAGAAAAAATTTAGATAATTTTTTTTTTCCCCATAAATATGTCCAACATGCAGTACTGTAACATCCTGATAGGCAAGTTCCAACTCCAATCGCACTATTATTTTCAGACTCATGCCCTTTGGAAATGTATGCAATCCATAATCCCCCTGCCCAACAGCTATAGGTTAAATAGTTCCACGGCTGTTCTTCTACAAGGATGGCTTTGGTATGAAATAACCCATGAAGGTTGATATACCATTAAAACAGTAACTAAAAACCAAACCAAGATAAAGAAACTAAATAGAAATAAAGGTATTTACCTTCTAAAATTTGTATGTACAGTTAATGACTCAGCTTAGCTTAGTTGTGGTACAAGACTAGAAGTATGGGGTACCCAGTGAGAATTGCATGTACTAAACTGTCTTAAATAAAAACATGAAACTAAATGGTACTTATCCAGATTAGTACGCAGATAAATTTTCGTTAATTCAACCGTAATGTTTTTAAAAAATCATATAGAAATTCAATTCCGCCCAGGTAAGATTAACTTTCAGTCATTTGCTTCGATTGTTTTCGTTCATGTCCGGATTTTAGCTACTTTTGGCACTTAACTGTAAAAAAAAAAAAAAAATTAACCAAATGACTAAAACTTACCTGGAAGGTGAATGTAAGTCTAACATTTATTTATTTTTTATTGCATTAGCGCAGAAATAATGGAAACACACACACACACACATATATATATATATATATATATATATATATATATATATATATATATATATATTGTCAATGGGTGTCGTTAATTCTTCCATTAAAAAGTTAAAATTAACTTTATTTACCTAGCTTCTCAGTTGAAGGTAGATACGACACAAGGTTGTTAGTGAGCGTGTATGTGTTTTTATTTTTAATTAGAGGAGGTGTTAAAGCAAAAGCAAGGACCTTCAGCGGTAGTATGGATAATGCCAAAATAATTTAGCTTCGTCAACACTACTCTTTTCAATGAGTCTTAAATATCAAGTATTGAGTCTAACCCTGACATCTTTTAGTTCTAGGAAGTAGGTGGTGCCTGAGGTTTTTCAGCATGATAATTTTAATTTAAAAGTAAAAGGAGAAAGTTAAAAAGAAAGGAAATTACAGTTTACAGTACTTTCTGTTTACCTTACAGTCTGAGTGAGAGAAAAGAAGACATTGAAAAATAAATTAGATAAAGTTGTTTTTATTTACCTTTTTGTTTCACAAATGGTTCGGATCTTTCCTTTTCAACAACAGAGAAAGTTTTTTTCTTTGAGTTACTTGCTCCCATCAGTAAAAATTGATTTTCGATTTCTTTGACTAGTACATTTAAAAAAATCTTTAAGTAGATTTTTCTTGAATTATTATTATTTTTAAACACCTGAATGTTGCTCGCTCTCTCTCTCGTATTGTTATTAATATTATTATGTATTTATTGTACTTACTTCATAGTTATCTAGGAAGTTAAATTATTTTTAAAAGAAAGAGATCCTCTGGAACGAGTTTTATAACGACGTTAGTAAATACGAGAGAGACTATTTGTAGTAGTAGCCTTTCTTTTTGTAAATGTTGGGACATTTTTTTATCACCTGTCAACTATTACGTTTCCAGATGAAATTAAAAAGCTTGGTAACGGATCAACAGTTTTTTTTTGTTTTGTTTTTTTTTTTTTTGTATATATAGAACAGGTCACTTGTTTCTCTTCCCACACATTAACGAGGCTTGTGTGGGTCAATCTACTCGGATTAAAAATAAAATAAAATCAAAATGTCCTGTACACAAATACAACACAAACTCATGAAAACATTACAAAGAAATGATTTTTTGAAGACAAGCGGAAAACCAGACTGAAATCATAATACATTTATATACACGCGAAGATTTGTAATTTATTAAGGTAATTTTTGCTTTGTGATGTGATCGTAAGAGTTCAAAAGTTCGTCAATATTCTTGTTAAGAATTAGTATCAGTCAATATAATGTGTGAAGTATGAATCAATGGAGCATATATTTGGCTGCTGATTGAAAGGTGTGTATGTGTGTATACACGCATGCGTCTGAAATGTATGTGTGTGTAGATATGTGAAATCTGATTAAGGTGGTTCCAAAAGTGGACAGACAGAAAAATGATAAGACTTACTTTCGCCAGGTCTATGAATATATTTTGAGTGTGTGAAACTGTAGATGACTGGTGTGTTGTCATGGTAACGAAATGGAAATTTGGTCAGGTGTTCGCACGTCCATGCAGCTGCCAGAGTGTATGTGTCGGGGTTACTAGAAACAACTTTTGCCGAGTGTTCGCATGTTCGATCGTTGGCCGTGTGGCTATTTAACCGACTTCCCACCAAGCACAAGTTTGTTTTATCGTGGGAAGCCACACAAATCGAGACTCATACTCGGCTTGACCAAAAAATGCTTGGTCCCTATGGTGTTCCCCTATTGAGTCGCCGAGCAATAAACTCAACCCTGTAAAACATTTAGTCTGGGGGGAAAGGCCCCCTGCGACCAGGCGATTCAGCTGTAAAACACCTACCTGGCGTGAACGCCATGCAGAATCTCAGAAAACCAGAAGCGGGAAAAGCCTGTGTTATCAAGTCACGGTTGCTGTATTTATCTTACGCCCCACCAGCGTACGAATATGGCACAAGGCCGTTTTTTTTTTTTGGTGGGTCCGGTCACAGGGCCAAAACCCACACGTGACAGGCAGTTCCAAAAATGCCTCGGGCTCCGTCGGCATTCCCCTTTTAGGGGCGCCTCAGGCGCCAGGCGATAAACCTAACCCCTCCAAGGAGGGTTAAAGCCTGAGAGGACGGCCCCCTGAGGCCAGAGGTATATCCAGCGATGGGACACACCCGAACGAACCGTGCAGCAAGCAATCACGGCCGATCGAGAGTGCCCCACCAACTGGACAGAGTGCACAGCTCTAAGAAAGGGCTTGCCTTATCAAGTCATGGTCGCTGCTCATGTGTCCATTGCCGCCGAAAACGTAAATAAATATATGTCCTGATCATGTGACCGACTCCAAACGAAAGCTTTTAGGTCTGCGAAGGAAAGAATCTAGCGCTAGACCTGCTATCACTTAGACTCAAGTGAAAGACTACAAACCAATGCTGTTGTGAAAAACTCACATCAAGAAAAAGTAAGAAAAGTTTTACCTCAGGAGAACAAGAAAACAATGCAAAACCAAACTTTGCAGCAAAAACCTTATTGAAGGAATAAATACCAGAGAATTTGGTGCATTTCATTTTCTAGGACTGATTCTGGTTTGTGCATATACCATTTGCCAGTATGTTCAAAATTTAACCTCTTGCACAATTCCCAGTAGATCACCTTTTCTGCCCAGTCATGTCAAGTCTTGTACTCCTTTTGTCCTAATTTGCTGCATACACTTATTTAAATGCAGCAATAAACTATGACTAATAAGTTCTTTCAAAAATTATGTGGGGATTTAGGAATTAACAGTAAAACTCCCAACCGGATATTGACTCGTCGGCTGCCAGATACAAAATGTATAAACGCGTCGCCACGCATAAGGCTCCACGCATCCATCCGGTTAAAAACCAGAAAAAAGAAAAATAATAAAAAGTAAAGTAGCCAATGGGAAGCGGTCGCGCCAAAATTAGAAGGATTTTGGAGTAACGAATTTGGAGCCGGTGAAGAGAGATAAATACTCAGGTTTTCTGTGAACCGACCTTTTTTTCGGGTGGTGACGTCGAACCGACAACACCGATTTTGCCGTCTGGTGTTTTTGGGCGCCACGCTGCATCTTGAGACGTAGCGTTGGTTAGTCCATTCACCAAGTAAATAAAGGAAAGTATGGAAGAAATGTTTTCGTCTCTTATCTGTTTCTATCTTTTCTTTTTGTATATTTCTTTTAGACTTTCTTTAGGCAAGGCATTGCGCCAGCCAGTCAACGTGAGGTAAAATAATATAACCAAAATATGGAGTCAGATATCTTACGGCAACACAGCCTTACCCTTAGCCACTGACCTTCCTAAAACCCTTTCAAACTCCACATTGGTGACTTCGACCGTAAATGCCTTCAAACCCCACAATTATATATATTTAAATATCTTCAGGCTAGATCATTTTATCTAAGAACTTACCTTAACTTTCACCCGGTTGGCGAATCATCTGGGGATGGAGAATACACCAACTGCAGAGGGGTAACACCCACTCTGCCAACAAGTGTTGTGGATATGATACTAAACCATTAGATGGTAAGGCTCCAGTCCTAAAACTTTGGTGAATATGGATTGGTTTAGTTTGGTTTTATGGCACATCAACCATTGTTAGTTATTTAATGCCACATCTTGTTTTTACATATATATTAAATATCTGATTCATAAACATAGAGTTAAATGTTCAAATAGTTCTATTTCTATCAAATCAATTTAGCATAAGTCAATAAAGTTTGATGGTTCCAAATATTGTTATGTATAACTAACAATTCAATTAAACATCAGTCATTTGTTTACATACACTTAAATGATCCAGCAGTTCTATTTCTAACAATTCAATTTAGTATAAGTCATTTGTTTGCACTCAGTTTAAATGTCAAATACTTCTATTTGATCCATAGATAGGACTTTATCGAGTGCTACCACTCCAGGAGCTGGGAGCAATGGCAATGAAGGGGTACTCCACATTCCCTAAAGCTTCAGCATTACTGGAGCCTCACCATCAAATTGTTTTATGTCATATCCAGGTTACTCATAAGGAGTGAGGGAGGTTTTTACCCCTCTGCAAAAATGCAGTCAGTATATTCTACAGCCCCAGCCAACTGGGCAAGGAGAATGTGAAGTACCCTTTGTAAAATATTCTGGAATATTCTTACAACAGATGGGCTAAAGAACAAAAAAAATTGATGACAATGCACAAGGCCTTCCACCCAGCAGATCATATTGACAGACTCTATATATCAAAAAAAGAAGGAAGAAGAGATTAAAATTTGACCACAGTGACAATTGTATATGCAGAAACTAGAATCTGTCCTTGAAAATGAGATGCCTAAATTCCTCAAAGACTGAGACAAAGGCTGGGAAAAAAGACTGAGAGAACAGGAGAACTGAGGAAGAATTAAGACCATCCAGATAACCGAGAAAAGTCCTGGAGACCAGAGAAGACTTGCTGTCACTCAGACTTTAGTGAAAAACCACCAGTCACAACTGGTGTGGAAAACCTAGAAGGAGAAAATAAAAATAATTTTTATGCTAATTCTTTTTTTTTTTTTTGCAACAGATTAGAGAGAGAAAACATTTTTTTTTTATCTATCTGGATTTTTGAGATGAGGCTTGATGTATATTAATTTGGTTGTCATTTTCAGACAGCTGTCCTCATCTTTACTGTGATAAGTTGAAACACAATGTTTCAGCAGCTGTATTCTCCGGCCTTTCTCAGGTGTCCCTTGTTTATCTGGGCATAGAAATGATTCAACCTGGGAAATCATTTTTAAAGTTTGACTGGGGGGGGGGGGTAATTCTATATACTTTATACTAAAACCAAAAATATATATGTTTAAATTGTCTATATATTGCTCTGCATAAAAAGGGCAGCCACCTAATAATATTGTGTCCTGGATATAATGCTAAATTGCATCTGATGGTAAGGTCCCAGTTTGAAAAATCTGGAAGTATAGAGTACCCATTCACTGCCATTACTCCCAGGTTCACTCTGACGTGTCGTGGTAAGACCTGATCTATGGTTCAAATAGATCTGCTTAGAAATTATTCCTGTGCAATAAAAATACCCTCTGAAGAAACAAATAGACAAAAAATGTAAATATGAATGCACACTGAATATGATTCCATAACCTCTATGCATAAAATAACCACAGATGAGTTGACATGCAATTAAAATTAATCAACCCACCAACCGAATAATGTTTGTCATTTTTATCACTATATTTTAGCCAAAGCCTTTTCAAGACTTCTGAGTCATGTCTGAAATTTTCAGATGAAGTATTATTTCTATTTCAAGAAATAAGTCAGATAAGAATCAAACAGATTATCTATTATTGTTTTGGCCATGTACATTTTAAACAATGCATTTTCCTATTTCCATCAGGTATCTTTCTTTTTACCAACTAATAATGTTCAAACTCAATATCTGTACCACAGTTAAATTGTATTATTAGTAAGTAAGAGTACTAACAATATTGGAGTGATGGTGATAGTAGTAAAAGTAATGGTGGTAATGATAAGGCTATTAGTAAGCAGTAGTGGTGGTAAAAGTGAAGAGAGTAATGCCACTAGTTGTGACAGTAGCAGTTGAGACAGGGATATCAGTTGTGGAAGCACTTACATGATATTTCCCGGTAGACAGAGTGGCTATCATTTTGGCACAAACACCATTCCTTACCCACCAGCCTCTTCATAATTATGTACAGGGCCAATGAAAGAGGAGTGCAGTATTTTGCATTGGGAACCAGAATATCAAGGGTGGAGCCCAAGAGTGTCTTGGGTGGATTATATTATGAAAATTCTCATTCTGTTTGGAGATATATATCTCCAAACAGAATGTATATATATTGGCCTGGGAAACCTCAGGATTATAAAGTATAAATCGAGGGTAAAGTGGAGCAATCCAAGGAAAGAAGTAGTGCTTTCCCCTACACCTCGTTGTAGCAGCTAATGAAAAGAGAGCCTTCAGGTTGCCCTCAACTACAGTTGCCAACTTTATTTTACTATATATATATATATATATATATATATATATAAGGGTCATTAAAAGAGTTCACACAGAAAGAAGATCTTAAGGGAATCTTTTTATTGTGGCAACACACTACCTCTTCTTATAAAACTAGAAAAACTAATTCAGATCTTTCATCTTATCAGAAGTGTGGTAGTATGTTGCTACAACAAAAAGGTTAAGCTATGTTATTCTTTCTGAAAGACTTTAGTGTATACAGTATATATTAATATTGATGATATCATCATGTCACGCCATCAGCACGGATATCTCTGACCCTCTCTCGCCACCCGTCTCTATCATCCATCGCTCCCAAGAGGTCTTCAAGGCTACATCCTGTATCGGCACAGAGCCGTTGTATGTAGGTTCTAGCTGATTGTCTTGCCTTTGCTTGTCCATGTGAAAGGGTCCACAGGAGTATGTCACTCATGAGTTCATCCCCACTTCTCCAGCAGTGCCCTGCATGTTTGGTTTGTCTAACTTGGATAGTTTTTGTGATGAGTGGTAAGTGGCCGTATAGCTGCTGCTTTGTGGTGTGCTGCCTCCAGGACTTGTTCAGTATTGCTCACAGGATTCTTATGTAGTTGCTGTCAAGCGTTTTCTCCATATGTTTAGTTAGTGTCCATGTAGTGCATCCATACAGCAGTATCAACATGACCACTGCTTGGAAAAAAACCTGTGTTTTATTTTATCGGTCAAGTTTGACTTCCATATGACCAATAGCCTATCGATAGCTGTCCATGCCTTTGCTAGTTGTGTGTTGATGTTTGTCTCAGTTGATGAGATACTGCTTCCTAGGTAGGTGAACTTGTCAACTAGTTTCAGAGAGCTACCATTTAGTTTGGAGATGTCGCCTCTTTGATTAAAGCACATATTCCGTCTTGTCTGCATTGACATAGAGGCCTATGCCAGCAGCTGCTCGTTCCAGACTATGAAGCAGGGTTTTGGCTTTTGCCAGAAGCGCTATGTCATCGGCATAGTCAGCATCCATAATTGTTTGTGTGGAGTACCTTCTGCTTCTTTCCTTCGTCAGCTTGAAAGCGTTTTCTTTCATTTTATCAATAGACGTTCTAAGCATGTAGTCTAGACAGATGATAAAGAGATATGGGGCTAATGTGTCTCCTTGCAGTACACCTACTACAATGTTAAAGTAGTCTCTGTCTCTGTTTGGAGAGTGGACTTTTACTTTTGCGTTTCTATATAGCATCATTATAGCTGCAATGGTTTCTTTGGGTAGGCCATAGGCAAGTAGTATTTGCTCCATCTTTCCTCTGTGTATGGAGTCAATTACCTTAGCAAAGTCGACAAATAATATTGTTGCCTCTAGGTTTTTTGTACGTACACCTTCAAGAATTTGACCAATAGTCAAAATTTGTGATGTCATGGATCTATTTCTCCAAAAGCCATTTTGGTTCTTCCTAAGGGTGTTCTCAATTTTGGGTTCTATGCAATTGCATAGTAAAGCATTGTATATCTTAGCCACTATGGATGTAAGGGTTATACCTCGGTAGTTCTTGGCTAATCCGCGGTCACCCTTCTTAGAGAAAGGGAGGATGCATCCCTTTGTCCATCTGTCTATTGTGTTTTGATTATATATGGCATTACAGTGTCAGAGCAGTATGTCGTCGAATTGCCTGGTCTTCCATACTTCTGAGGGTATTTCATCAAGCCCTGCTGCTTTTCTATTTAAAATTTTTCTTAGTACCGAGTCGAGTCCTTGTGTAAACTGTCCTAGTTTGATGTCTAAGTGTTTACTTATATTTCTCGTGATTGGTTCATGTATAACTTTCGGAGGGTTTTCGAGTAGATTCTCGAAATTTTGTTTCCTTAGTTGTATTCATTCTTGTTGGCTGGTAGCTTTCAGTTTAGCTTTCACAGTTTGTTATATTTATAAATAAAGTGTGTTCAAAATCAGTCATAAAGCATATATATAAAAGTTAGGATTGCATAGACATATAGTCAACAGTGGTTGGTGACAGTTTCTTATCACTGCAATCACTAGACCAAGAATAGGTCTGACGTTTGTATAGGAGAGAAACTGACAGTCACCAAGCAGTGCTGACTATGTCTACACTATCCTAACTTATATATAAATCATGGACTATTCCAACCATCTTGATGCATGTATTGACCCAATCCCTCCACTACAAGCAGGATGTGACACAAGGTCAATATTAAAGAGAATGCAATTTATTTTGAATTAAGAGTTTTCCTTCTCCTAGATTGGTTGCCTTACCAAAGCTAAAAACTCTAATCTGCCCTACTATTTACGCATGGCTAGGGGAAAGGGAAAGGTAAATTCATACCTTTCCCAAGGGCATTAGTGATAAGTGAAATGCAGTCAACCTCATCCAGGATTTGAACTCGGATTACTAAATCGATTTCCTACTGAGTTAATTATAAGTATTGGATAAGTATACTTGAAACCATAAAACATGTGCAAATTATTTGTATTAGATAGGAATATTTGATATCATATAACTGTGCAAATTATTTGTATTAGATAGGAATACTTGAAACTATAAAACTGTGTACAGATCATTTGTATTAGGAATATTTGATATAAAATAAGTAAGTAAAGTTGGCGACCATAGTTGAGGGTGACCCAAAGGTTCCCTTTTTGATAGCTACTACACCAAGGTGTAGGGGAGGGCGCTACTGCTTTCCCTGGATTGCTCCACTTTACCCTTTACCTTATAATACTGAGTGTTAAGCAAGAAGGCATCAAGTACCATTTTTTTGGTATGATGCGACCTGGGTTTGAACCCAGGTCTCCCAGGCCATTGGTGAACACTCTAACCATTATGCCAAAGTCCAGTATGATATAACTGTGTGCAAACAAATGTTTATCATTAAAAAAAAAAAATTTAAAAAAAAAGGACAAAAAAGATGCAACAGCTATTGAACTATAGTTATGATTACAATCAAACATAACTGAATCCAGTTTCAGTATTAGATAACCCATAAAGAGTTGGTATGCCATTAAACAAATAGACAAAACAAAACTTTGACAAAAGTTAGAGCTCCATCACTCCCAGTTTTATATCAAAATGTCTTATGCATATGCATGCATGTAATCTAGCAAAAACAGTGCATAATAGTAGTTAGATTTTTATTAGAGCAACACTTTTAAAATGCACTTAGAGAAAAAAGCAATTTCCAGTTTGATTTGTAACTGAATGAAAATTTTTTAGAGTCAGCATTCATACTAAACATCCTGTTTTTAATGAAACTGATCCTCCATGTACAGGAGACAACTATAAAAGGCAAATTAAAATTATTCACTCCTTCCTAAATAAAAACATCGGTATCATCATGGACCACTGTTTTGATGGGAACCAAACAATTTCTCATATTGTTTGTTAACATATTCATTGACTGATTAAATGGTTGATTTTAACAGCATGTCAAACCATCTAGTGTTATTTTATATGCCTAGAGGTTAGGGAATTGCATTCATTGATTGGTTGTGTTTTATGGCATATCAACCATTGTAGGTTATTTAATGCCAAGTCTTGTTTATGAATATATATGATTTGTAAAAACATTTTCACGATAACATTGTTTAAACAAGCCTGAGCACTTTTTTTTTTTTTTTTTTGCACACAGTTAAATGGTTTCAAGTATTGCTATAAAGTAAAAGTCACAATTTACCATCAGTCATTACTTTGCACACATAGTTTGTTGATAATTTCATTTTCAAATGTGTTAGAAGTTGTACACTTGTATTGCTAGTGTTTCTACACAGTTAAATGGTTTCAATTATTGCTATCTAACAGTAATAATTCTATTTGAAGGTGTGTGGAGGTGCCCGTGGTGTAATGGTTATCGTCGTAGGAAATGGACTCGGTGACATGAATTCAAATCCTGGACAAGACTGATTGCATTTCACACAGCACTTGGGAAAGGTATGAATCCAATTATTCTCCCTCCAGCTATGGGTAAATAGTAGGGCAGACTGGGTTCTTCAGCTTTGGTGAGGCAACTAGGAGAAGGAAAACTCTGAATTCAAACCTGTTAAACTTCGCTTAAAAATTGACCTTGTGTCATATCCTGTCTGGGGTTGGTAAATATGGTAATAATTCTATTTGATATTAATCAATTGAAAGTGTTTAAAAGTATTGTTATTTAACACTAATTATTCTATTCAACATTATTCATTCATTTGCGCATAGTTAAATGGTTTCAAGTATTGCTATTGAAGACCAATAATTCAATTTAGGCACACTGTTAAAAAGTTCCAAGTATTGCTATTTAACACTAATAATTCTATTCAACATTACTCATTCATTTGCACACAAATAAGTGGTTCAAAGTATTGCTATATATAACTAACAATTCATTTAAACATCAGTCATTTGTATACACACAGTTAAATGATGAAACAGTTCTATTTCAAACAAGTCAATTTAGCATAAGTCATTTGTTTGCACTCAGTTTAAATGTCAAACAGTTCTATTTGACCCATAGATCGGACCCTATCATGTGCTACCACTCCGCACCAGAGTGGACCTGGGAGCAATAGCAATGAAGGAGTACTCCACATTGCCCAAAGCTCCAGCATTATTGGAGCCTCACCATCAGATTGTTAGATGTCATATCCACTGAAGATATGCAGTTTGCGTATTCTACAGCCCACTCCCCAACTGACTGGGCTTTCATTGTGTTCATATTTATATCTTTTAGCTTAGTTGTTTCTTCAGAATTTTTTTTAACATGGTCCTATCAAGTACAAATACATCTTCAACTGTTATATTTGACTCATAGATGAGATCTTAACAGGCACTACTACTCAAGGTTAGAGTGGACCTGGGAGTATTGGCAATCAAGAGGTATTCCACACTCCCTCAGATCTCCAGAACTGGAGCCTATCAGATACAGTTTAGTGTCATATCCACAACAGTCCTTTTTTGGTGGGGGGGTCTTAACCCTCTGCAGTCTGCATATTATAAGCCCTGTTAACAGGGCAGATATAATAGTTTAATCAATTTTCATAAAAATTATATTATGAAAAAGAAGAATTGGAGAAAAAGCCGATACAAAAATTATTTTCTATTATATACAGAGTTTTTTGCTTTTGAAATTTGTGTCTACATTTCAAGAAAAAAAAAAAAAAAAAATTAAATAAATTGTTGTTGCTGCATATACACTTATATTTGAAAAATCTACCAAAATTTAATTAATTGATGAAATTTGATAAGACTTTAAATATTTATTGGATAGAAATTGTTGTATACTATAATGTCTATAATGATAATACAGGTGGACTGTTGTTTCTGATGTGAAGAGGTTTATTTCTTTCTGCCTTTAGCCCTTGACGACACGAGGAAAGAGACAATTCATAAAAGCCTATGCTAACCATACTATACTGACCCCCCCCAATGCATGGCACATATAGTGATGTCTAAGATCTCAACTTATCTCTGCCACTCGAGATCCAAACTGATCTGATCAGAAAAATTCAACTGCGCACTTCAATGGTTGAACCACAACTCTCATCTTCAAAATCCTAAAATTCTCAGGACCATCACTTCTGGGTATGACATCATCCACCCACTCAATTCACAGTGTGTCCAGCCCCATTTCCTGTCTGGGAGTTTATTATGACAGATGACGATTATAATATCCTTTCCACGTGGGCATGTGAGTGCATCATCTGACTATGACACTTGAACCAAAAGACACCGAGTAGTTCAAAGCCTTACCAAACTATAATAAATTTATAATAAAATATAAGTAAATATTATAATAAAATATAAGTAAGTAAAGTTGGCATCCTTAGTTGAAGGTAACCCAAAGGCTCCCTTTTCAATAGCTACTACACTGAAGTGTAGGGGAGGGTGCTACTCCTTTCCCTGGATTGCTCCGCTTAACCCTTGATCCTTACCTTATAATGGTGAGTATTAAGTAAGGTGGCATCAAGTACCATTTTTTGAGTTTTTGGTATGACTTGACCTGGGATTGAACCCTGGTCTTCCGGACCATTGGTGAACACTCTACTAATTAGGCCAATGGCCCAGTAATATCATTAATCATTACCTTAATTATATAACAGAAATAATGCAATCATAAGTTGGTTCACCCTATTTACATCAGCAAATAAAAAAAAAAGGAAAAGAGGAGAGACTAGTCTACATTTAGAATGTAATAGTTATTTCCCTTAAAATTTACAAGGGGGTGTCCTCGTGGTGTAATGGTTAAAACGATGGACTACAGAATCGTAGTACGCAAGTTCATACTCCAGTCGCGCTATTACGTTCACTTTCGGGCAAATACCCTTGGGAAAGGTATAAACCTCCTTATCCTCCCAGCTTTGGGTTAAATAGTACCACCACAGTTCTTCTAGGAGAATGGCTTTGGCATTAAATAATCTACAAAGGTTGATATGCCATTAAACAAAGAAACCAAAACCTTAAAAGTTACAGACAAAAAATAAACATGCATTTTTTTTTTGTTACTTTTTCCTGTGGTACATTAATTAAATCCAAGGTATTCACAAAATGTTCAACTGCTGTCTATTTTTTTTTCCATTCATTACTGAAGAAAACTGGCAGAAGTATGCGGGATGTTTTATGTATTTGTCAAAATTTTACATTCACAGCTCAGTTGTAATATTTACATGGTTGAGTAGTGTGATTAATAAAAGCCAAACAAAAAGAAAACATTATTTTCCAAATGCCAATAAATTTAAAAAATCTTTTTCTTAAATAGACATTTTTCAATTTTGTTATGGAAATACACTTTATGTTCCTGTACAAGATGAGATTTTGTTGAAATAGAATTTGGTCATTTTAGGCCCACAATCAAGACTTCAGGATGTTCAATACAGAAAAAAAAAATTGGGGTAATTTACTGGTAATTCAAGTTCATTTAAAGGGCAATCCATGTGTGTAAGTAGTTTTCATCAACCGCTACAAGGGAGACAAGTTTTAACATAGATATATGCCAAGAAATGTACAAATACTCAAAATACAGTGTGTAAGAGAGGGCAGGTAAAACAAGTTTTGTAATACCTTATAAAAATATATATGTGTGTGTGTGTGTGTGTGTGTGTGTGTGTGTGTGTGTGTGTGTGTGTGTGTGATTTATTAGCTAAGACAATACTGAATAGATGGAAAAATCATCAGCAAATAGCTTCAGTTAAATATAACATCCACAATTACTGTGAAAAAAAAAAAAAAAGATAAAAGATAAAAACAAATAAAGTCATAACTCCTTCTTTCCCACAAAAACCTGTAGTGTGTGATTTTAATTTCCAAAGTGAAAGCCATAAATAAATCAGATTGGCATGTTATTACAAAAGAGGGGCACTCAGTAAGAATTGAATCAATCATACTAGCAAGTAGAAAAAAATGGAGATAGATATAAACAGAAAGGTTATTTGTTTGGGAATTTATATTTATATTTCTAAAAAATTTCTTAAAAGCTTAGAAAATAACCTTCAATTAGCATTTAATAGTTATTTTCCTTAAAAGTCATAGACAAAATATATATATATATATATATATATAAGTAAAGTTGGTGACTGTAGTCAAGGGCAACCCAAAGGCTCTCTTTTCAACAGCTACTACACCTAGGCATAGGGGAGGGCGCTACTCCTTTACCTTGATACATATCTTATAATGCTGCGTGTTAAGCATCTTTCGAGTCTTTGGTATGACTTGACCTGGGATTGAACCACTGTCTCCTGGGCCATTAGAAAACACTCTACCCACTAGGCTAATGGGACAGTATATATATTTGATTGAACATAATAGACATTTTTTTGTCTAAATATTTTTGTTAATCCTTTCGAATTGCCGTATTGATCTTATGATATTCGGTGGGAATTGGTTGATAAACCTTCCATAATCATTATGTTATTATTAATATTATTTAAAAAAACATTCATGTCCAATAACAGAATTATGGAAAATTCTTACTGAAAACACAACAATATCTGAACAGCAAAATAACAAGCAAAAACTAGATTCTCAAGGCACTACATATTAGGAACATACAACCCAAACTTAATAGAATTAATTTTGAAACCAGTGCTAATGTACTTAAATGTCTTTAGCTACTGACGCTATTTATAGAAACAAATTCAAAAAGTAAATACTACACAATACAACAGTACAAACACTCATTCTTACAAAGTAACTTTTGTATGTACATTACTTTTGTAATATATCCTCCCCTGATGATGGCTCAAAGTTGGGCAGAAAGTAGTTGGGAAATAACTAATTATGGAAGGTTTATCAACCAATTCCCGCTGAATATAATAAGATCAATACGGCAATTTGAAAGGATTAACAAAAAATATGTAGACAAAAAAATGTCTTACATTCAATCAAATATGTATCAATAAAAAAATGCTGCCAAAATATATATATATATATATATATATATTACCGAACTACAAGATATTCACAAAATGATCAATTTAAGATATAGATATGAATAGATAGATACTAATTTTATTCTTGTAACTGGATTGGCACAACAGTTGGTAAACAAAACCAGATTACCTGGAGCCAGAAGAAGGCATGAGTTTGAGTCTCACAGGGAGCTATTCTTTATTCTTGTTTTCATTGTCATGAAAGTAACAACCAGAGTGAGTGCAATAAAAACCAATAAGAATTAGGGGGATGAAGGATAATACTTGTCAAAATTATAATTAATAATGATTAAAAGAACAATAAGAATTAGGGAGATGAAGGATAATACTAGTCAAAATTATGATTAATAATAATGACTGACAAAGCTTTTTTTTTCTGGGTGTATTTTTGGTGAGAAATAATGATGAACTTTGAAAATTAAAACATCACTAAAGTTATTGAGCAAAAAGTAGAAGAAAATGAGGAAAAGTTAACAGAAAAGTAAAAAGAAAAAAAATAGATATACTGGTAAATGGAAAAAAAGAAAGAGTCAAGAGGGGAAAGAAAGAAAGGAAAATAGGACAGAAAAGGAGAATTTTTTAAAAAAGCGGGGTGCAAAGACCAATGTTTTAAAACCAACACAAAGCTCAAAAACTTGTGTTTCTGGTTATAATTTTTTTTAAGATTCAACAAAAAAAAAAACCTTTAAAAATTAAAGCAAAAATAAGACAAGAAAATCTCTCATTATAAACCTACCATTGCTGTACCACATTTTCATTGTCTACAGTCAAAAAGAATGTAAACATCACTCAGTAAATAAGATGAAACATCCAAAACAAGTTTATTCGAGTTTGTGACGAGAGTCAACAATATGCATTGAATGCATACTTGTACAACAAACACATACAACCAAGAAAAAGACTTTGCACATTGGAATCTGTATATTTATGCACATGTGAGTTGTATGGTTTTGGGTTGTTTGTCAGGAGCAGATGTTTGTAGGTGAACAACAATCTCCCTACCAACTAATGGTTGTTGCTATCACCTTTCAAGAATGGTATGAGAGAAAAAAAATTGACAAGCAATCTACAAGGTGGAAAAAACTGTGCACATATATATGTGTGTGTGTGTGTGTTCCCTTATGCAGGTGGGTAGAGTTTCATATGGATATGCTAATTAGTTATATATATTAGAAGATATAGATGAGAAGAATAAAAAGAGTAATTAATAATGTATTAATATATAGGGTAATATTCTTGTATATATATATATATATATATATATATAGGGTAATATATTGGGTGAGTCAAAAGTTTTGCAATATTTTGGTATGTGCTAGTTTGCAGCATGTATACCAAATGACTGAAGCAGTTAGTAGTATTGTGGTAGTTAGTGTGCTGGCATGTTGTGCATTGCTTCACCCTGTGTGTGATTTGAAAGCTACACAGATGAATAAGCAACAAAGACTAATTTGGGAACTTTACTTTAAAAGTTCAAACTGAGCCTCAACACTGAGCAAGCAACCAAAAACATTTGCAGTGGGAAAGGTGATGGTGCAGTTGTTCACAGTATAGTAGCCAGATGGTTAAAAATATTTCACTTATGTTGCAAGAACTTCAATGATTAGACCATGTCAGGGAGGTCTAAAACAGTGGCTTTTGAGGCTGTGCTCCAAGCCATACAGGCAAATTTGGCGAGTAGCACTTGAAGAATATCAGAGGAGCTCACCTTCATGGCCTCTATAAAAGCATTTGGAGTTGCTAAATTGTACCTTACATTACCAAAATATTGCAAAATTTTTGACTCACACTAGTATTATATTATTAATATAATATTGCAGTTGTATCATCATCATGTCATACCACAGGCACGGATATCCCTGACCCTCTCTCGCCACTTCACCCTATCGTTCATCGCCTTTGGCAGGTCTTCAGGGCCACATCCTGTATCCTCACATAGCTGCTGGATGTATGTTTGTGCTGGTCGTCCTGCTTTTGCCCGGTCATATGTGGGGGTCCATAGGAGTACATCACTTATGAGCTCGTCCCTGCTTCTCCAGCAGTGACCTGCATGTCTGGTTTGTCTAACTTGGATAGTTTTTGTGATGGGAGGCAGGTGGCCGAATAGTTGGTGCCTTGTGGGATGTTGCCACCAGGACTTGTTCAATATTGCTCACAACATTCTTGTGTAATTACTGTCTAGCTTCTTCTCCAGCCGTTTAGTTAGCGTCCAAGTAGTTCATCCATACAGCAGTATCAATATGACCGCTGCCTGGAAGAAACTGCACTTCATTTTATCGGTCAGGAATTGGTTTAATTTATCAGTTTTACAACAAAGGAACCATTGTGAGGTTATTTAATGCCAAAATAAGTCTTTTTTGTTTGTAAACAATTATATGTTTATAAGTAATCAAATAATAAATATTCATGAATAATTATAAGCTTAAGTAACTATGCTTAATACAAATAATTTGCAGGCTATTATAAAGAAGAGTGACAAAATAAATAAAAACAGAAAAAGATTACAGTTCAAGATTAGAAAAATTAGAATTAACTACTTTACTAGAAAAAAGAATGCAAGATAATCAAATTGAAACTTTTAAAATAATTGATGGAATTTCTAATTATCGTAGACATTTTTTAATATTATCCTCAAACTGGGAATTTACCGTGAAGACAGATTTCAAAAACTAAGTCAAACTAACCAATTGGATTTTTTTGCTAATATATTTTTGGAACAAATTATCTAATCAGATCAAAAACAGCAATAGCATAAAAAATTTGTTAATTAAATGAAATGGTTTTAGAAAAAATTGTAAAAAAAAATCCAAGAGTACATTTTGGGTAAAATCAAATCAATTACTCAACAGAATTTGATCTGTATATAGATATAGTATGAATAATGGATATGTTCTATGCAAAAGTTCTTTTCTTTTCTAAGGTTGCTATGACAAGATAGTAAAAAGTGGAGATGCCCAAGGAGACATAACAAATAAATTAATGATTAAATGGTTTCAAGAAACTATTCCTATTTAATAAATAATAATTATCATTTTACAAGGGTTATGTGGTTTCAAGTATTCCTATCTAATACAAATACTTTTCAAACAGATTGATTTAAATCAGAGATGAGACTCTAATAGATTTTGGTCACAGTTAACTTGAATTCAAGGATCAATTTTGTAAAATTGAAATTTAATGAAAAGGACTAGGATCACCTTTTGGCTTTGAAAATTATTTCTATAAATTAATGATTTCATGGCCATAAATCAAGAGTTGGCCTCCACATGAAATTGATTTATATAGAAGTATATTTGGTAGTTACAAAACCTTTTGTTTTAGTGACTGTGAAATAATGTTGGTGTGTGTATTTGACAAGACTAGGGGTACTTTAAATGATGTAATAGTTAATCAGCTAGGCTAGTAGACAGTTACAAGTGACTTTGATTCTTACTGGGGAACCCATACTTCTGACCTTGGGCTACAACCAAGCTAAGCTAAGTAAATGATCATTTGACAAGATTCAAGTATATATTTACCCAACCCCTCCAATATGAGTAGGATGTACCACAAGGTCAATTTCTATACAGAGTAAAGCTGGTTCTAATTTTTTTGTAATTGAGTTTTCCTTTTTTCAGACTGGTTGGTTTACCAAGACTAAAGAACCATATGCCTACTATATACACATAACTAGGAGGGAGAAGAGATGGATTCATGCCTTTTCCAAGAGCATTTGCACAAAGTGAAACACAAACAGCCTCATCCATGGTTTGAACTCAGGTCACTAATTCCATTTTCATCAATTAGTCGCTTACAAAGCTTAGCTTAGTTTGGCACAAGGCTAGAAGTATGAGGTACTGAGTAAGAATCAAACTCACCAGCCAACAGTCTGCTAACCTAACTTAATGAACAATATATAATGCAAGGTGTCCTTAAAAACAAGGTTATAAGTATGAAGAACTGAGGGAGGATCAAACTCACTGGTCTGCAAGATTAGATTTTTAACAACGCAGTGCCTGACAAAACTCACATAGATTAACTTAACACAGAGCTCCTTATGTACCAGGGGTGGGGGAATTGGAAATGGAGTGAAAAAAATAACAGCCTTAATAAGTGGTTTGTATATGTTCAGTAGAACAGAGGAAATGGATGACAAAGGTATGTATTAGCTGATACAGGTGTCCAGGCAGTTGGAAGCTCTGATTGGTGTGGGTGGATATGAACACAGAAATGATAAATATTAGGTAAGCTTAAAAACCAAAGAAAAGGTAATGGCTAATGTTGGAAAGATCTATTTTTATATTGAAGGAGCTGGATATTTATAAATTAAATACCTATTCTGACAAGGCAGTATTTTCAGTTGACGTTGTTTCATTTAACATTCAACTTAGAACAGATTTGTATATACAGAGTCACCTGACCATATAGTTAGAAAACTAGTATCTCAGATCATTACAACATAAGTAAGTTCAATCTTCATGCGGCACCTATACAGATTGCTTTTATCACTGTAAACTAAACTAAATAAATATCCTTTGAAGCACCTCATAGTGGAAATGTTTGTAGAAAATTACCCTAATCGACTATTACTCTTGAATAGAGTTCAGTCATCAGTTTGTGCTTTACAATTATAGCCTTGTGCTAGATGATACTATGTTTAATGAATAACTATTGATACACACACAAACGTTCAGAGTTAATATAGATTTACCTTTTAATAGATGAAAAATCCTAATCAGAAAATATGACTGAAACATATACTCACATTAAAAGAAAAATTTCAATTTGTAACACACACACATATATATATATATGATTAGGAGAATTGCAAATAATTGTTCAATGCTTGAAAGTAGAGCAGTATATAAACTAAACTGCAATCCATAACAATTTTAATACTGTGTTTCAAATTTCATGTAGTGAAAAATGCACAAGCATCAGACAGCAATAAAATGGGATTCAATCATTTTTATATGGCATTGTTGGAACTTATGCCAAAAGCAAACAAAAAAGTAAAGGAAGAGGAAGAAAAGAAAGAAGAAAGAAAAGAAAAAGGGTAGAAAGTAAAAGTGCAAGAAAAAGGTGGAAGTAATAAGAGAAAAATATATAGTAGCTAAGATAAAAAGTTTTTACAGTGGGGTGGGATTTGAAGAGAACATGCAGTAAATTAGTCAAATGGGATAGTAAAACCAAATTCATAGCTAGATGCAAACACCAGTCCAAATTCATATTATCTCATTTGGCAACCCTGTCACTCTAAGAGGCTTTTATCTTTGGTGTTATATATTTACTCCCACTACCTCTTTTCCCATTCACTTTTTCCTCCTCTTCTTTTTAAAAATTTTTTTTTTTGGCACAAGTTCCAACAATCATCTTTTATCACAGATAGATGATTGTGCATTTTTCACTCCATAAAATTTGAATCATGAAATTTATAAGTGACAACTTCATACATTATATAATCTTGTCTGACAATCATGGCCTACACCACATGAAACTTTTAATAATGGTCTGGACCAGTAATGAATAATGGGTTTTGCACTGATTCTGTTGTCATCTTAAAATACAGAGCATCTTTTTAGATATTTTACTGCTAACAAAGCCAATTTATAACAACTCTCCATTCTTTCTGTATCACTCTCTCTCTCTACATATATATATGTAAAGGATCAAAATTTTGTAATAGGGATATGATCTTGTAAATCGTGCTTAGAAGAGACATTGTTGTACCAATGATGGGTGCTAGTATAAAAGTGCACGTATGAAAATAAGTTTTTGCTATGACACCTAACCCAGATTAATATATGTTCAGCAACCATACTTATATACCTTCAGAGGTAGAGAGTATATATATATATATATATATATATATATAAAACTGAAGAATACAGCTTCAACCATATTTAGTTGCTCGAGGATTGCAGCAGAGAATGAAACTGATCATTGATATTGAGCACTATTTAACAATACGGCAACATTTGAACCTCACCAAGTGAGCTAGTAAGAACCATAAACTTCTTTTATATATATATATATATATATATATATATATATATATATAAAAAATGGTGAAATAGTAGATTGAAAAATCTGACAAGATATGAAAAAATAAATAGAAAAAGCGTATCAACCAAAACACAGACAACAGATTCAAAAAGACAAAATAATTTGAATCTGTGTTTTGGTTTATCCATTTTTTCCATATATTTTTTCACACACACACACACATATATATATATATATATATATATATATATATTACAAGGGTCGTTTCAAAAAGTTCAAAGCCTCACCTAGAAAGAAGAGCCATAGCTGAACATTTTTGTTGTAGGAACTCAATACCTACCACTTCTTATAAAATTAGAAAGTCTAATTTAGATTTCTGTCTTAATTTCTGTGCAGTTTAAGCCCATATAAAGACAAGAGGTGGGAAACAAATCTAAAATTATGGTGAGGCTTAGAAATCTTTGAATAACTCTCATATAAATGAATAAATAAATAAATATATATATATTATTATACCATTGTTGGTTGTCACTAAATCACTTTGTGGGTTTGTAGTGAACCAAGTGCAATATAATATGGAGAGTGCTCAATATCTGGGATAGAGCTATTATATAATAATAATAAATAAATATAACAGATTTATATATTTAATACCATGGAATTTAGTCGCAGACTAAATTTATATATTTAATAAATTTATATATTTAATAATTTAGTCGCAGACTAAATTTATATATTTAATACCATGGAATTTAGTCTGCGACTAAATTCCATGGCATTAAATATATAAATCTATTATATATATATATATATATATATATATATATATATATATATATATAGATAGATATATATATATATATATATATATATATGATTTTGTAAGTAATCACTAGAAACACTTAAAGTGTTAAACATCCAAAAGACAGAGTTAAATTATTATAAAAAAATAAACTAAAAGTATTTATATCGAAAACTATCAGCTGTTGCTTTAAATTGTTACTCATTAGTGCAGATTGTAACAATCACTGTGATGTCAGATACTCGGTTACTGTTATGACAGAACATATGTCACCTTATTCTTCTCGGGGCCATCTCTTTTAAAAAGTACCAAAAAACTTTCTTTGTCACCAGTGACACAGGTAAATATAAAATAAATGTCAAGAACAACACTTACCAGAATCAAATCGTTGAAATCTGTTGCCACTTAATTTTCTTTGTAAAGTCCCTTCTTGGGGTGGAAGGGAAACAGAGGACCCCACTGTAGAAGAGTTGGCCTTAGGATGAAGGTAATTCTCCTCCACTAAACTCATAGTGGGCTTAATTTTTGGGTGTCGGTTGACGTAATAATAGTTTGGATTCCGTGGAAACCTGCAATTAGATGAGAACAAAAAAGATATGAATCAAATTATTCTTACCCCAGCTATGAGCAAATAGTAGGGCAGACTCAGCTCTTTAACCTTGGTATGGCAACCCCTCTAGAAGGAAAACTAATTTCAAACCAGTTGTATTCTGCTTAAGAATTGACCTTGTGTCACATCCTGCTCATTTATCATCCAGATAAAAGTAAATTTCAGTCATTTGCAAAAACCACAGTACTACAAGAGAACCAATAACTTCTCAGACCTTCCCTTGCAGCTGCAGCAGCAGGTCCTTCCTTTCTCATATTGGCCTTATCAGTCATCAGATGCCTGCATCAAGTTAAAAATATGTTCATAAATCTTTGTTCGCAAAGAAAGATAAATCATCTATAGCCCAATAATGAAAAAAGAATTAATTTCATTCAAGAAATATTTATAATCTTCCTTATCAATGCTTCTAACTGTATTGCATCTAATGGTTAAGTGGAGTTCAGGGGAGTCGCATCTTCATTACTATTACTCCAAGGTCCCTCTCTGACCCAGAGTGATGGTACTGCCTATGATCGGGTCAAAGGGTCCAATAGATCTGTTTGAGATAATGTTTAAAGTGATTTTGAACTATGTTAGTTCTTAAAACAACTAACATCAATGAAGTATGAAATATTTACCCATTTAAAATGAAGCAGAGACAAGCTCATAAGTGATGTACTCCTATGGACCCCCACATATGGCCAAGCAAAAGCAGGACGACCAGCTAGAACATACATACAGCAGCTATGTGGGGATACGGGATGTAGCCCTGAGGACCAGCCAGAGGCGATGAATGATAGGGAAAAGTGGTGAGAGAGGGTCAGGGATATCCGTGCTAGCGGCACGACATGATGATAATGAAAATGATTGTAAAGATTTATCTTTGTCGTGGAGATGTCATCATAGGAAATAGACATAGCAATACAAGTTCAAACCCTGGACGAGGCTGATTGCATTTTACATAGTAATAATACTCCAGAAAAAGGTATGAATTCAATTGTTCTCCCTCCAGCTTTGGGTAAATAGTAGAGCAGACTGAATTCTTTAACCTTGGTTAGAAGTCTAGAAGAAGGGAAACTCTGAATTCAAACTTGTTAAACACCAGTTACAAATTGACCTTGTGTCACATCCTGTCCATACAGAGGGATTGGTAGATAAATATACATATCTTTGTACCCTATATAATTGGAGACCATAGAACTGATATGGATATCTACTGTGGAGGTATCAATACCATTTATAAACTGTATTCAACAAAATGAAAGAATGAAAGTAGATACACAAATGATTAGAATTTGATGAAATATTTATAACATACAATAAAATGAGGGATAAGTTTGGTTGTGGAAAACATCCACCATTTGATAACATTGACTTTGAGTCCAAATGTCGAGATCAAAGAAAAATCCTACTTGCTAACCAGTTGGAAAGGGGCATATCCAGTTAGGGTTTATGAACCTACATGTAAGCAAAAGAAAAAAGGGTTTTAAAGGTGGCAGTTGACTGCTATAGCTAGTTCATATATCCACTGCAGCCAATTGTCTGAGTGTACTACTACTGCTACTGCTGCAGCATAAACTCACTACATCATAATAATTCAACTGACTTAGGTATAGAATAACCCAACAATGTTGGCATGATACATTTTTATATTGTATATAACTAGATACTATAATAATACATTTTTGTATTGTATATAATTGGAGACCATAATTGTCAAAATCTGTTTGGCATAAAATAACCCAACAAGGGCTGACAGGAGTAAAACCGGCAATGCAGCAGTTAAAGGGAATATAAATCACATGAATGGAACATTATGCAGCGAAAATTTCAGATCAAAATTCAGTTAATAACAACAAGGTCCACCAGGTATTTGAGAATACACTTTCATTATGCCATATATGGAAGAAGACCAAACATAATGTTACATGGCATGCATCAGATTTTAATATTTGCATTTCTTTTTCAGGTGTATCAAGACGCTGAATATTGAAGCCCTGGACTCTTACTTCTGCAGTGTCATAGAGATATCAACCAACAAATTCTGGATAAGGCTGTTAGCATTTCAGTTCATGCTAATGCCCTTGGGAAAGGCATGAATCCTGAATCCATCTGTAAGGCAGTCTGTGCTCTAGAGCTTTAGTAATGCAATAAACAGTAGGGCAGACTAGGCTCTTTAATAGGAGGGACCTATTATATACGAGGTGCATACGATAAGTTTCCAGACTTTATTCGTATGGGCATTTAAAATTGTTGTAGACTCTTGAAAATTCACTATGTTATTGCTATACATCTTATGAGATGACTGACCAATTTTTATGATTTCAGGTTCAAATGAACAGCTACAGCAGGAATTCGAATACGCCCTACTAAAGCCTGATTATCACAGCTAGTGAATTTCAAAAATGCGATTTGGATGTGAGGATACTTTAGAAGAATGATGTGCAATAAAATTCTGTTTTAAACTTGGAAAAAATGCCACAGAAATCTATGGAATGCTTAAGACTGCTTTTGGAGCATCTTGCATGAATCAAGCATCAGTTTTTGAGTGGCATAAGAGATTCAAGGAAGCCAGAGAGTCTGTGAGGGATGATGAGAGGTGTGGGAGGAGTAAGGAAGTCAATACACCAGAGTTGATTGATCCAACGGTTAGGGTTAATATGTTGAGGTTTTAAGGGAGTTCAGGAAGAGATTCCGTCGGAAGAGTCCAGCACTCTTCAAATCGGCTCAGTGGCATCTCCACCAGGACAATGCACCAGTTCACAACTCCATCCTTGTCACAGACTATTTGACCAAGACAGGCATCAAGACAGTTCCTCAGCCTCCCTTTAGTCCAGACCTTGCTCCCTGTGACTTTTGGTTATTCCCTAAGCTCAGAGGCAGTTGTTATGAGACAATTGAGGAGATGAAAGAGGCTATGAAGAAGGTCATTGACACACTCACACAAGAGGGCTTCCATGGGGCCTTCCAGAAGTTGTTGGAACAGTACAAATGCATTGCAGCCGGAGGAGATTACTTCGAAGGGGACTAGAGTTTCATGTGTGTACTATCAATAAAAGTGCCCACACAAAAAAGTCTGGAAACTTATAGTATGCCCCTCGTATATAAGGGAATTTTTTTGACATAGAATGGACTTATTATATATACAAGGGTCATTCAATGAATAAGAAAATTTTTTTTTAAGAATTTTTTTCTCAAATATGTAAACTATGCATTGTGTGGAATTGGCTTATAGCTAAAATTATTTCAACCCCACAGAAATATTTGTTTTAAAGCTATTCAAAATGGCCACAAATCAAACTGAGTGTTTTAGGCATCAACAGAGGTCTGTCATCAAAATTTTGCTGGCAAAATCACATAAAATTTACTAATATATAATGTGTATGAAAAAAGCATATTCTAGTCAAAAATATTTCAAAAGGGCAAAACATAGGTTTGTCACAATGAGACAGTCCATAGAGTAGAAACACACTAACTCTCTGGTAAAGAAAAAGTTCTAGGTGCAGCAGTCAGTAAAGAAGGTGATGCTGATAGTGTTCTGGGACATGAAAGGACTCATCATTAATGATTTCCTTGAAAAAGGGGAAACTATAAAGAGTGCTTTCAAGTGCCAAATCTTTATGCAATATTCATCTTATTTATTAAATGACCCTAATATAATATACATGTATGGTATTACC
>CAUZXS010000203.1:0-91911 GCA_963585895.1 Sepioteuthis lessoniana
CAAACATGCTTAAATGAAGGACTGCTGTCCAACTACACACACACACACACACACACACACACACATATATATATATATATAATTCTTGGTTTGGTAATTCTAGCGGAGTAACCGGCTTTGTCTCCGATCATACGACTCTGCGTCATGTAGGCTATTTATTTGTAATTATGGTCAAATATAAATTTCTCTCCATCCCCTTCTCTATCTCTCTCTCTTTCTCTATCCACACACACACACACACACACACATATATATATATATATATATATATATATATATATATATCTTGCGTCTTTGAATGACTAAATGAAGATATATATATATATATATATATATATCTTCTTCGAAGGATAGAAAAATTCCCTTATAGAGTTAAAGGCAAACTTTCACACTTATTTCTAATGAGTATCATGATTTTAATAAATCTTTCATCAAGGCGAAAGATACTCTGATATAAAGCTAGTATGCTGGACCCCAAGCTTTTGTTAAATTCTCCCTCTGGAAGGACATCTTGTTGTAAAATCTTCGGTTTCAGTAATATTCAGTCATGCAGGTTGGCTCTTTTCTACCTAAAGAGAAGACCCAGCATGTTTTTGAGGTTTGTAAGCGGGATGATTAACAACATGGCAACTGTTGTTGAGTTATTTTATGCCGAAGTCAATTTTCAAATTAGGATTTACAATGATATACAGTACAATGATGTATGTATATAAGTCAATTTTCAATTTAGGATTTACAATGATATACAGTACCATGATGTATGTATATAAGTCAATTTTCAAATTAGGATTTACAATTATATGATGTATGTATATAATATAATCCTTATAAACAACAACACGCTTCATTCTCTCAAGTATATTTGGTACATAGATGATACACTAAAAAGTACACCTACTCAAAGCCGAAAAAGTCATTTATGGATAATCAACTGATTTCCGTACGAAAAAGTATTAATTTTTGTACAAAAAAATAGGCTCGAGAAGCCGTAGTTTTTTTTATCTGTATTTTCCCATTTATTGACCAATCAGCATTTTCGTGTCCATTTTAAAATGTCTTTGAGATTTCCCGGGCGATAATATTTTACTAGCCGCAAAAAAATTTGAAGGATTAAAACCCAAAATAATCTTAGCAGGATTTTCCCCCTAGAATGTCATAAATGCGTTCTTTAGCCAATCAGAATCATAGACGAATCATCAACCTTTTAAAATATAATTTCGAGCCCACCTCAATCTTGTAAATAAGCGAAGAAATTAAATATTTCTCTAGTATTTTTACTGATTTATTCTGTACCTACTCAAAAATCTTCTTTTTTATCTCTTTCAGTGAATATCCAACATTTTTTCCTTCAAGAATGCATTTAATTTCAGCATCAATTTATTATCTTAAATCTAAGGAAAATATTTTTACATAGAAATCTTACTATGGCTACTACAATCTCACTGCTGGCAGATGAAAAAATCAGCAGCATCCCTATATATGTCAAAGCATGAATATATTTTCTCTTACATTGTGACATACTCACACAAAGATCTTTTACACACACAAAATTAATCTATTAGATTAAGACTAAACAAGACCACTACATTTTTTGTACGAATCTTTATTTTCTTTCTAAAAATATTTACGTTCTGACTAATATTATCCTTTCGTACAAGAAAAGATGTTGTAACATCCGTTTTCAACAAACTTTTCACTTAATTTAAAGAAATGAAAATGTATCCATTTGTAGATCTGAGTTTTTATTCAATCAGTTACACCTTTTTTCCGCTACACGTGAATCCATCAGTTTTCTCCCCAGCTATGAATAAGTAGAAGAGTAACTAGCATACAAAGCTTTGGTTAATCAACCAATCTCGGAGAAGGAAATCTCTGAATTCAAACCTACTATACTCCGCTTCGAAATTGATCTTGTGCGACTTTCCGCCCGTGCCGAAGGGCTTGGATTGATATATACTTCAAGTCAGAATGAACCAAGAAGTATTGGATAAGAATCATATAATTTTGAATATGACTCCACACTTTCATGTGTTCTAGGATAGGAATCTCAGAACCGGATGTGATACATAGAAATCTGAATAAAACACACCAGCTGCTCTAGTTATAACCATTCGAGCGACTAAATGAAAGAAAATTACCTCGCATGGCGCTCTAACAACCTAACAAGTTATTGAAAATATCCATCGATTCAGTGGGATTCCATCTTTGTTTCTTTAAAGTAGAGAAAAATATGTTTTCTTGAACGATGAACTTGACATCAAGCTTATTTTCTAACATCGACCTCTCCACCATAATCTCTTCTATGATGAGATTCGCTAACCTCGACCTTTTCGTCATATTCTTCACCAGCATTATTCAAGCTCCACTAGCATAACACCATTTTGTTTTGTTTAAAGCAAACTGACTCACAAAGGTGAAAAGTTACTATTTGAATTATGTTCTGTTGGAGACAGTTTATTACTCGAACCAACGCGAAATAGTTTTAACGACTGTATTTTCCAATCTGTCACCTTCACAACAAAGCTAAAACAAATCGTTTTTGTGTCAACTGTACAACAAAAGATATCAAGCGATCAAGAATGCTTCATTTCTCAGCAGGACAAATCTTGGAAAACTGGATATTAATCTTCCATCACGAGTGAATTCAAAACCGTCATCTCTAAATGAGTGATGATTGTGACGTGAGCCATCACTCAAAACAATAATTCACTCAGAATATTCCCTAAGGCATTTCTGAACTTCGAAACAAGAATTGGCTTATTGTCAGTTGAAAAAAAAATTGTAAAAATTCTATTGGCTATTTTTTTTCTTCGAAAGTCATGTGTAGCTGAATTTTGGATTTTAATGAGAAAATGTGAAAAGCAAGAATGAGTTGAATATATTGTTATCCGGAAATCTCCTGCTATTTTGAAAATCTTGAGAACAATTCGTGCAGCACTGATACAATTTTGTAACGTGTCAGAGATGAAAATGAATGTGCTCGCGTTGTTTTTCTTCATCTCAGCAGAGAATAACTCATAACAACGAGAGAAGGCAGTAGGAGAGGATAAATAAGATCAAATATGCAGACCAGAAAGAGACAACAGACAAAGCAAATGAAGAGTCGAAACTCTAACACTGAGCCAATGGCCCACATCCCGCACGTGTCTTGTAAGTTAGATCCGTACTCTTTACAAGGTCACAGTCACCTAGTCTAGTTAATTTGGCATCGCCTGCGTACGATGTGGACCGATGGTCAGTGATGGAGTTTTGGCTCTTCAATTCTGTATTCGCTGGTTCGATATCCAGTGGAGGAGATCACGGTATACACTGCGGATGAAACCTGATAAGGTCGAAACAACCGTCCAGTGGTTCCGTATGTCAAGTTTAGTTTCATACAAAAAGACACCCCAATTATATATACCTTACTTAAACGATCACTCAGTATCCATCTTTTCACTTCGTTCTTCGGTTGTCTAGTCAGTCGCTTCGTATCACTTTGTCTATCGTCACTTTCTGGTCTCCATATTTGATATCATTTATCGTCTCCTACTGCCTTCTCTCGTTATTCTCTGCTGAGATGAGGGAAAACAACGTGAGCACATTTTTATGTGCTCATAACTTATCTATTGCTTTGACGCCACTTTTTTCATTACTTGTTGTAGGAGAATTAGCGAGCAAGATGTAGCATTCAAATGCTCGAGACGAGCATTTCTCACTAACAAACTTACTCACTTATTTCTCACTTTTATAACTGTTTTGGCCACTTGTTTGGAACCATCCAATGAGAGCCGTAGTCTCTGAGTGATTTCGTGCTTGTTAGCTCTTAGTCATGGTTATGGAAAACCAAGTGATTTCCATTCTTTTGTATAAAAATAGGTTTGAGAAGCTGTATTTTGGTATTTATTGACAAATTAGTGTCTTCGTTTGGAACGCCAACTTCATTTAAATTTCTTCGAGATTCACAGGCGATAATATTTGGACAGCTTCACAAGGATCAAAGCCCATCATAGTTGAAGAAATCTTTTCTTTCCTAGATTATTAAAAATACATTGTTTGAGATAGACTCAGGGATACACCATTCCACTTTTTATCTAATTTAGAGCCAAGATAAATCTTATAAATGAAACGATAGAATAGATAAATCTTCTGTTGATATAGATTCTTTTCTATTTCTTCTCAACTTTCGTTTCTTTATTTCTCTTGAGTAAAAATCCAACATTCTGTTCCTTCAAGTAAATATTTAATTTCAGCATTGCTTGATTATTTTTAAGATCGAAAATATATTTTGTTGTTTAAACATTTTTTGTACTGGAAATATTTGTACTAATATAAAAAGATCTTGTCTAGCTAATTTTTATTGTCTTTGCATTCAAATTGATGTTTGTTTGGCACTCCATTGTAAGATTTTCATTGGAAGACTACATATACAAAATAATATATTGTCTGTTTAAGTCTGAACAAAACCGCAACAATCGATGCATGACTTTTTCATTCTTGTAATAAAAATAGTGGGACATATATACGCTATTGCAGAATTTACCTTTTCTTAAAAGAAAAGACATTGTTACTTTCGTTTATCAACGAACTTTTCCGTCATGATAAAATCATAAAATTTATTGAATTTGTACATTGAATTATCATGACCACATAATCCTGAAAACACGTGTGCCCGATATAAGCAACTATTGGACTGTTGTTTCGACCATATTAGGTCTCATCAGCAGCGTATACCGTGATCTCCCCCATTAGAGATCGAAATGAAGAACCGAAACCCTACTTTTGAGCCACCGGTCCACATCGTACAAATTACCTAGTCATGGCAATTGCGCTGCCAATTAACCTGGATGTTCTTTGTAAGTTACATCCGTACTCTTTACAGAGGCTACGTCTTCCCAGGAGGATTGCAAATATGCATCCGCGTAATCATTATTACTTCAAGCGCAAGGAAAAAGAAAATGTACATTTATTAGATTTGTAGAACTGAGTTTTATCCAATCATCTACACACCTATCCGCAACATACTAATTGACTCTATGTGTTTTCCCATGGGTTTAATGGTTCTGCACTACTTGCCAAATAATAGGTTCTACCAATCAATTATTTAACAACACCTTGAGGAGGGGGCTTACATCACTGCTGGGGACACAGTCAGCGTATTCTAAGACCCACAGAGAGGGTGCACTTAATTCTTGTTTTTCGATTATTCATTAGGGCTAAAGTTCAAGTCTTTGTCTCTGGTCGTTCATTTACTTATCGTGGAATTCTCAAATTTACCGATGTAAAATTGATGATACCCACGTAACATCATCTCTTCAGAATAATACCAAACTAAGAATGGTATCTCCCTATCCATTTCACACTGATTTCACTGCTTCCTACAAAAATATATTTGACGTCAATATAATCAGAATTTCTCCATAATAGACAAATTACTTTTATTTATTGAAAATAATTAAGTGACAACGCTTATCTGACAAGAACAACAGCCGCAGATTTGTTGCATTTCCCTTTTATTCTTTACGTTAAGAATACAATCAACACTTTTTGGAAGAGTACTGCCGTTTTGAAATACTAACGCTCAAAAGTGGTAATTCCGCATCGTATCTTCGTCTTTGTTGGTTTGTTGACTCAAGGAATTGACCAATACATTCTTACGCTTTCCTCACTTGGTTATTAATATATCTTGGGGTATTTAGAAACCACTCCACTGCGTTTGTTTGTATTTTATCTTCTCAACGTGAAAAATAGAGATTAAGAATCACAGAATCAATTAAAACTTACAGACGAGGCTAGCAACTAATATATCCCTATCAGAGAAGTAGCGTCAGACCGATTATTGTCCGATGAGAAATTATTGTGTTAAATGAAAACAGCAAAAGACAACTGAGGCGATTGTGGTGTAATTATTAACAACTTAGAAAATGGACACAGCGACCTGAGTTCAAATCCTGGATAAGGGAATTTGCATTTTACATAGCGCTAACACTCTTGGTAAATGTATCAAATCAATCTATGGATAAATTGTTGGGTAGGCTGGACTCTTTAAGCTTGATGTTGCAACCAGTCTAGGAGAAGGGATCGTCTGATTTAACAACTGTTTAAACTTCGGAATATTATTAAGAATTTGAAGAAAACTGTTGTATGTTTAATTATTTATTCGTGATCACAGTGGATTACTAATAATTTGATTGGGGTATTAAGAATAATTTTGAGATTGATTGTGTTCTTAATTCGGATTAATAACAATTTGTGGAATCTCTTTAACTATCTACGTTTAATCTATTTATGATCCTACGTTTTTTATTAATTCCTACGTACGAACATTTGTGTGTTCATGAGTCACTAATCAATTTAGCATGACACCAGCTAATATTTTCATGTGACTCTGCTATTTATCTAAATTTATTTTTATTCCTAAGTTCGAACATTCGTGTGTTCATCAGTCAATGGTCACCATTTTTTTTTTTTTTTTTTTTTTTGCGGATAAAAGAGAAAATGAATAAATAAAAAATTCGGACAACATATTTCTAATTTTTGTTCCTTTGTTTTAAATAAAAATTTTGCTGAAAAACAAAAATATAAAATATTTTCTTGTAAGTAAAGATGATATTTGTTAGAGTGTAGATATATATTTCCTTCATAGTTAGGATTAAGATTCGTACAATATAACAGTAATTGTTTACTTAAAATAAAAGGACATATTTTGTGTATGATAATTCTTTCGTGTAAGTATGCCGCTTGGTTAGTTGGTTAGTTTTTATAGTATATCAACCTTTGTAGATTACTTAAAGCCAAATCCATTTTCATACAAATAAACAGTTCTATTTCAAAAAATTCAGTTTTGCATGAGTACACAATTTAACTGTCAAAATTATTTTTATTTCAAGCTATTCAGTTTACTCAAACAGTTCTAATTCAAATAATTCAGTTTAGTATAAGTAAAATGTTTGGTTTACACACTGTTTAATGTCAAAACAGTTCTATTTCAAACAATTCAGTTTAGTATAAATATAGTTTTTGTCAACGCATAGTTAAATGTCAAAACAGTTCTATTTCTAGCAATTTAGTTTAGCATAAGTACACAGTTTGGTTTTTTTTCCACCATAGAGAGGACCCTGGCATGTGCTCCCACTCCGGGCCAGAGTGGACCTGGGAGCGATGGCGATAAATGGGTTCTCCGCATTCCCCAAAGCTCCAACATTACAGGAACCCCGCCATCAGATTATTTAATATCATACCCAGGACAATCGCTGGTGGGGAGTCTTACCCCTCGGCAGAAGAGTAGTCGGTGTATTCTACAACCCCAGCCGACTGGGCAATAGGTCGCTATGTGAGAGCGAAAACGTATATGTTCCTTAAAGAATATGTATATGAACTGCAGCAAATATTATACTCAACAGGAAACAGATTAAAAATTCAACGCAAAATATAGATGTAAGCAACATTTATTTAATTTAAGAACAAGTAAGAGTTGAAATGAAATGCATTCTTGAAAGAAAAAATGTAGATTTTCACTCAAACGATATAAACAGAAAGCTATTGCGTAAGCATACACAAATCCATTATTACTGAAGAAATATTCCTTTCTTCCCTTATAGGAAGGCTCAAAATCAGCTAAAAACGTTGATAATTTACACATGAATCTCATGGACAAAGAAATTGTATCTTTGATGTTTTGTGAGGAAAAGATTTTCTAAAGTTATTTTGGGTTTTGATCCTTCAAATTTTTTACATCAAATCAAATATTGTCGTCTGCGAAGTACCTCAAAATTTAAAAAGTATGGGAATAAATACAAAAAATGCACATACAAAAACTACAGCTTCTCGAACCAATTTTATGCCTAAGAATTAACTTTGTACGGATGGAAATCATTTAAATTCCCTTTATATATATATATATATATATATATATATATATATATATATATATATATTAGGATAATCTGTAAGTTTAACTCTGGAAGAGTGAAAAAAAATGATCCAACTTGTGATTAAACAAATACACAAATAGATATTAAGGAAAAAAATTCCATAAAAAAAAACGAAAAACCTACGTATTGTCAGAAAAAAATCAGTGAATATCGTAAAGTCTACCCAAAAAAAACTCTGACAGAGAACAAAGTAAATGAAGAAAGCGTAGAGCAAATATATATATATATATATATATATATATATATATATATTATAAGAGTGTTGGTTGTCACTTAATCACTTTGTGGCTATGTGTCGAACCAAGTGCAATATAATATGGAGAGTGCTCAATATCTAGGATAGAGTTATTATATAATAATAAGCAACATATAAAATGCTAGACTTTCAGAAAATGAATAGGTTTATTATTAACAGAAATATAATAAAATGCCGGTGGAGATTCTCATTAACTTTTCAATATAAATAAAGACATAAAGACCTGCATACCAATGACATATCAGATGTTGAGTACCAATTAACTTGTTATATATGGGGCAAATATGTTTGAAAATTATTGCCATAATGAATATTTGATGTAGGCGACATCTCCACTCTAAAGGTCTATCTTCTTAAACTAATGGACAAGTTCTACTACCTCGGTCTTATCAACCGATAGACTATGGGTCATATGGAATTCAGACCTGATCGATAAGATAAAACACATATTTTCCAAGCAGCGGTTGTGTCGATACTGCTATATGGAAGCACCACATGGACGTTAATTAAATCCATGGAGAAAAAGCTTGTTGGCAATTACACAAGAATGCTGCAAGCCATATTGAACAAAACCTGAAGGCAACACACTAGAAAACAGCAATTGAACGGCCACCTACCCCCATCACGAAACTATCCCAATTAGAAGAACCAGACATATGGGACACTGCTGAAGAAGTAATGATGAACTCATAAGCGATGTACTCCTGTGGACCCCTTCACATGGACGAGCAAAGGTTGAACGACCACCAATCAACAACAGCTCTGTGCCGATACAGGATGTAGCTGGAGGACCTCACGGGAGTGATGAATGATAGAGACGTGTGACAAGAGAGAGAGAGAGAGAGAGAGAGAGAGAGAGAGCCAGGGAGATCCATGCTAGCAGCGTGACATGATGATGATGATGATGATTTATTCTTGACTCCTTCACCATGAGCAGGATGTGAAATTGACAAATTTTTAAGCGCAGAACATCTGGTTTGATTTTAGAGTTTTTCTTCTAGACTGGTATCCTCACCAAAGGCTAGAGATCCCAGTCTGCGCTACTATTTACCCATAGTTGGGGAAAGAAAAGATGAATTCCTAGCGTAAAGTGAAATGCAGCTTCGTCCAAGATTCAAAGTCAGTTCATGGATTCCATTTCCTTCAACATGCGTTTAAAACCATTTAACTGTGTACAAATTATTAGTGTTAGATTGGAATACTTCATATAACTTTATGTACCCGGATGATAATCAAATAGAAACAGTTATTTGAAAGCATATAGTTGCATGAAATATACCCACATTTTTTGGTAGGTTCCTGCTCACATTGGACAAGACGGTTTCAAAATTTGAATTTACGTTTTACAAGGATTCCAATAACGTCAGTTAATTAATGATTAGAATGATCTAATTGCAAGAGGGGAGAATGGTCCATGGAAAATAGGTAATTCTTTAAAAAATAACGAGTTTATTTGGATTTTCTCCGACGGAATAAAAATCTCATTATCCACGTTAGTGGAATATCCCGAATCAAAACGATTAAAAGTCATCTTTTTTTTTTTGAGAACATCACGTGTTAAAGTAAGGAAAAAATAAAAATTACAAAGTGAATCAAATAAGTTTGCTGTATTTAAGAAATGAGAAAATTATCAAAACAAAAATGAAAAGAAATTTTTTTCCAACTGCGAAATTCACCAGAAGGTGAATAATGTAAGCTTTCCATCTTTTTTTTTTTCAACCGGTGTTGTATTCATGCAGCTTTTGCTTGCCAATTTATCTCAAGAAAAAATATAGTTTCGTGATTCCTGCTAACCCTGGCAGAAATTATGAAATTGGCATACTTAGAGGATGTTAAACTTGTGGTTTTTTTTTTTTGTTTGTTTTGTTTTTTAACAGTAGATAAACTAATTACTGAAAAGACGCTATTGGGGAAATTATTTACTGGCGTTAAATACTACTTAGTATTTTACTGGCGTTAAATACTACTTAGTATTAGGAAGGATGTCTAATCATTTCCTATACACCAAGTTCGAATAAGAACATCAGTATATCCATTAACTCACTAACACTGAATAAACGATAAACAGAAAGGAAAGACAAGACAAATTCATCTAAACAATTCAAACATTTTATCGGTAAATAATAATAATAATAATAATAATAATAATAATCAATAAATGTCGCAAGAATTATCAACATCTCAATATAAATGTTTTACTTTCTCTGATGGTTTTCTAGGCGAGGTGAAATAGAGAACCTCGACGGGGTTTGAGACAAAGTTCTTTATTCAGTCCAACAAACAGAAAAATAAAATAAAATATGTCAGTTACGCTTCACGAGGGAGGACTCAAACTTAGAAGGTCTAGACTGTTCAATGAACGAAAGCAAAAAGAAAAAGAATTAGGGGTCTAAACTCTCACGTGACCAATGGACAAGCGACGTGAATTGTCATATTCTCATTCCAAAGGGAGACAATTGTTTTTATCTCCTTACAACGCAAAATATTTCTATTTCATAACTGAACTTTCTGGCTTCATAAAATATTCATTAAACAAACTAAATTTGATTATTTGAATTAATTGTGTGATATTTCCCAAGATATGAAGAGAAAAATGTTATGCTAAAAAAAGGCCAAACTCTCAGAAACTATGGTTTTTATTGGGGGTTTTCGACCAGATTTTAACGCTTAGTTGATAAACAAAATGACCAAATACACACAGATTCCGTAAGAATCAGATTCAGTAATGTTAATACATAGCATTATCAGCAAATGACTACGATTGCGAATTGCTAGAGTTCTATCTCTCTTCCACTGAGCTGGGATAACATGATTCGTTAGACCCCGAGACAAGATCAGCAAATTTTTGGGTGTTCTGTAAACCCGGTATTTTTTCTTTTTTTTTTTCGTCATACAACGTGTGAAAGCACGTGTGATACTCTGTCCTCATCAGCCGCCAACCAGGGTGATAACTCAGTTTCGGTAGCTCAAGGCGGTACGGCCACTCCTGGCGCTACCAAGCAGCTTTTGCCACCGGACAGGGTATTTAAAAGAAATATATATCTATATATACACCAGATCAACAAAAAGCAGACATTACATTGGACGTTCGTTCATCTTCATTTAGTGCAGTTTGTGATTTAAAAACGCGTTTACTTACGGCCGTTAATATCTATCTATCTATATATATATATATATATATATATATATATATATATGTGAAAAATCATCCCAGAAAAGGGTTAATTTTTGTGCAAAAAATAAACTCGTGTTGTAATTTTGGTATCTGTATTTTTGCACTTACTGACCAATAAGCGCTAACGCGCTCCTTTTAAAACTTTTTTTAAAATTCGCAGATGACGATATTTGACTAGCCGCTAAAAATTTGAAGGATCAAAACCCAAAATAATACAAGAAATCTTTTCCCTCAAAGATTGTTTAAAATACATTTTTAACCTCTAAGAATTATAGATAAATCATAGATTTTTAAAATTTCATTTCAAGCCCTCTTCAATATTGTAAATAAGCGAATAGAATTGATACCTCTATAGGTGGTTTTACAGATTTATTCTGTAGCCACCTCAAACATTTTGCCCAGTCGGTAGGGCTGTAGAATACACCGACTGCTCCTCTGCAGAGGGGTAAGACCCCTCCCAATGAGTGTACTGGATATGATACTAAACAATCTGACGGTGAGGTTCGAGTGATACTGGAGCTTTGGGGAATGCGGAGTACCCCTTCATTGCCATTGCTCCCAGGTCCACTCTGGCCCGGAATGGTAGCATCTGATAGGGCCCTATCTATGGGTTAAATAGAACTAACTGCATACTTATGCTAAACTGAATTGTTTGAATTAGAACTGTTTGACTATAGTGAATAACTTGAAACAGAAATGTTTTTGAAAATTAAACCGTACTTACATTTAAACCTATGCTGAACTGAATTGTTTGAAATGGAACTATTTTTGACATTGAAACTGTACTTACACTAAATTGATTTGTTTAATAGATAACTGTTTCGACATATAACTGTGTGCAAACAAAACCTTTACTTATACTAAACCGAATTATCTGAATTAGAACTGTTTAACTAAAAAATGAACTATGTACTTATATTTAAAGTACGTGCTCATGCAAAATTGAATTATTTGAAATGAAACTGTTTTTGACATTGAAATTGTACTTACACTAAATTGAATTGTTTAAAATAGAACTGTTTTGACATTTAACTGTGTGTAAACAAACTCTGTACTTATACTAAACTGATTTAGCTGAATTAGAACTGTTTGAATAAACTGAATAGCTTGAAATAGAAATGTTTTTGACAATTAAACTGTGCACTCATTGAAATAGAACTGATTATTTGTACAAAAATGGATTTGGCGTTAAATAACCAACAAATATTGAAATGCCATAAAACTCAAACAACCAACCAACTAACGCAAACTTACGTTTTTTTATTTCTTATGAGTGAAAAATGTAATATTTTCTTCCTTCAAGAATCCATTTAATTTTAACATAGCTTAATTATTCTAAACTGAATGAAAATATTGTTAACATACTACATTCGTACAGCTATTACAGTCTAGCTGATGAAAAATCTTCGTGCTGCACAGCTTACATTTCAGTGAATAAATACACCTTTTCTTCTACACAGTGACATACTCACACAAACATTTTTTACACACAAAAAAAATATCGGCAAGGCAGAAACTACACAAACTGCTACATGGATCTTTTCTCTCTTGAAATATTCAGTATCGCATTGCTCAATCAAGAAGAAAGCCACTGGAGACAAAAACGAAATGAAAAGATGACAAACATTTAATAAGCCAAAAAAAAAAAAAAAAATCAGACGCGCGATCCAAGAAAGAATACCACTCACTGTTTTAGTGAAATTCAGCCTCGTTCAACACCGATCTTCATCCAGGTACTTTTAAGTCGATCTAGAAATTGCTTGAGCTTTGGTAAATAACAGTCAACCCTCTAGTGGTGAGTAGTTCCCGATAAATCTGGAATTTCAGTTTCTAATTTCAGTCTTTTGCGGATGGGATTGTTCTCGCTTTCAGTTCCTCCATTGGTCTAATGAGTAGAGTGTTCGCCAATGATCCGTGAGACCGGAGTTCAATCCCAGGTCTAGTCATACCAAAAACTCAAAAAATGGTACTTGATGCCTCCTTGCTTAACACGTAGCATTATAAGGTAAGGATCAAAGGTAAAGTGGAGCAATCCAGGAAATGGAGTAACGCCCTCCCCAACACATCGGTGTGGTAGCTATAGAAAAGAGAACCTTCGGGTCCCCCTCGACTAAGGTCACCCTCTTTACTTGTCTTCTACCGATTACTTTATCAGCCTTTCTAGGTTGTTTAATGACAGAGCCATCATTGAAGAATAATTTTGGTACATAGCCATGGAAATAAGAGGTTCATACCTTTCCCATGAGTATTAGTCCGAAACTGAACATCATAGCGCGACTGGAGTTTGAACTCGTTTACTATGATGTCGAAGTCGAGCACATTAACCACTACGCCACGGCGAATCCCTAGGATCACTGAAGGTGAGAATATTGCTTGTACACCAGTGGGCGTTGAAAAATATTTTTTACTATGACGTGAAAGCCCCAAAGAGTGATTTCGTTCGAAATTGAATTGAAAATAATTTTTTTTAATGTTCCCAGTTTTGATTCACAGAAAAGTGATCATTAAATTCACTGGTTAGAGAGCAATAAAAATATTTTCTAGTTTATCATATGAAATTACAATTTCCTGGCACCCATTTATAGGTTAGGTTAGGTTATCTGGTTTAATTGTATATCAACCCGAGATGGATATTTAATGCCAAATACTGTTTACACACGCACACACACACACACATACACACACACACACACACACACATATATATATATATATATATATGTTATGATTTTAAAATGAATAGACCATTGGTAAAATTATCTTTAAACGAGTTAGAACATATTTATTTGTACAGAGATAAATAGTTTCTAATATTGCTATTTAACGCAATTCTTTTTGATATTAATCACAATCGCTATTAAATACTGAAAAGATATCTTAGAACCTTAGATTGTTTAAGTTAAATAATGTCATTTGGTTTAATTGCATATCAACCCTTGCAGGTTGTTTAATGCTAAATCCTGTATATATATATATATATATATATATATATATATATATATATATATATATATATATATATATATATATATATATATGCGTGCGTGCGTGCGTGCGTGTTTGTGTTTTTTTGCGTGTGTGTGTGTTTGTATGTGTATGTGGGTGGGTGTATGATTTGTAAGTGAATAGTTTGTAGGTAAATCTTTTTAAACGAGTTATCTAATTTGTTTGTACAGACTGAAATGCTTTCAAGTATTGCTATCTTACTATAGTTCGTTTTGCACACAGTTAAAGGCTTTCTACTACTGTTATCAACAACTAATAAAGGAGTGTCCTCGTGGTGTAATGGTAAAAGCGATGGCCTGTGAACTCGTAGTAAGCGAGTTCGAGTTCTAGTTACGCAATTACGTTCACTTTCAGACAAATGCACTGGGAAAAGGAATTAATCCCCTTATCCTACCAGCTATGGGTTAATTAATACCTCTACTGTTCTTCTCGAAGGATGACTTTGGCATTAAATAACCTACAAAAGTTGATATGCCAAGAACCCAAACCAAACCAACACTAATAATTCTATTCAATATTAGTCATGTGTTCACACCTTATTAAATAGCTTGAAGCATTGCTATTTATTATTTGCACACAGTTAAATGGCTTCAAGTGTTGCTATTTAGCATTAGTAATTCTGTCCCTCAAGTATTCCAATCTAATTTAATACTAATTAGTTTTCACACAGTTAAATGGTTTCAAGTATTACTATTTAACACTAATAGTTCTAATTGCACACAGTTAAATGGCTTCAAACATTGCTGTGTAATGCTTATAATTCAATTTAGCATTAATCCTTTGTTTGTTCACATGTAAATGGGTTTAAATACTGTAAATGATTTGGTAGTTCTGTTTGTCTAATAATAGGACCATAATAGATACTACCACTCCTGGCCAGAGTGGACATGGGAGTAATGGCAATAAAGAAGAAGTCTGTATTCACCAAAGCTCAGGACTGGAGCCTCACCACCATATGATTCATATCCAGGACTCTCGTTTGGCACGCATTACCCCTCGGCAGAGATGCACTCAGTGTACTCTACAGCCCAAGCCGACAGTGTAATACACACACACACATATATATATATTATGTTGGCGAAAAATTTTTGTTCAGTTTATTCAGTAAAAGACTTTTAAAACGCATTTTGTTTGACATTTACGTAATTGAATAACATATTAACTGTTACGGAAAAAAGGTTTCTTTGGTGCACTAAGAGTAGGGGGGAATTCGATATTCTTCGACAGCTTATCTTTTATCATTATCTTTGGTAAGTGAAGTACACCACTATCGTTGAAATGACGCACCGAGTGAGTTTCTTTAAATAAAAAAGCAACAAAAATTAAAATACGAAAGAAATTATTCTCTAAAATTAATGCCATATTTACAGTTTTCCTCCTTTATTCTATCTAAAGAAATTCCATTAGTACAACTTCCGACAAAATTTTTACTTTTTCAGCAAAGAAATGCAGTTGATACCTTTTGCAGTTTCAACCGATTTTTCCTTTAGATTAATAATAATAATAATAATAAGAAGAAGAAGAAGAAGAAGAAGAAGAAGATCTGCAAGGATCGGTAAGATCGACCAGAATACTCAGAAGAGCCTTTTGCCCAGTCGGCTGGGGCTGTAGAATACACCGACTGCTTCTCTGCAGAGGGGTAAGATCCCCACAACGAGTGTCCTAGATATGACACTAAAAAATCTGATGGTGAGGTTCCAGCAGTGCTGGAACTTTGGGGAATGCGGAGTACCCCATCATTGCCATCGCTCCCAGTCCCCAAAGGATTGATAAAGGAATTAGAAAACTAAGAAATCAGAGGAGAGGTAGAGACCATCCAGACTACATTATTATTAAAATCAGTCTGAATACGAAGAAGAGTCCTCTGTAATATAATTACGGAATGATTCTTTTATATTAATCATTTTTCGTTAATTATATTTTATCATCTGGTTTGGTTGGGCTTTGAACTATTCGGCTCTTAGTGCAGGTGAACACACATTGAGTACAGTTCACGCTCGCGCGCAGAGGATATGACAATCACAAATGTCATAATAAAAACCCCAGATAGGGAAATGAGACTGGGGTGTGAATGACGTCATGCCCGGAAGCAATGGGCAGAGAATTTGGTAATTTTGAAAAAGACGTTTGTTGAGATCTGACTCTGGGCCGGGCCAGTCCAGGTGGGGGCTACGGGATGCGCGGTGCGTTTGTTGGGTCAGATAGTACAGTCAGCATAGTAAAAAGTGTGTGTCTCTCTCTCCTCGTGTCAAAAAACTAATGTCAAGAAGATAATAAACGTTTCGTACGTGAATAGCGGAGAGTCGTCAGTGTTTCGTATTTCCCTGCATCTGTATATTTGTATAATTGTACTGTGTCTATACAACACGTGGAGACTTGAGGAGACTTGCTATCACTGAAACTCCAGCTAAAAAACCATCCGCAAACTCTGGTGTACAAGAAAACTCTCTCTAAGGAGCGAACTAAAAAAGCGCTGGACCATGAAGGTGTGCTTGGAACAATCCCCAAAGGCTTAATAAGAGAGTTGGATGAGATGTAAAATGGAGGACAAGCCGAGACCATCCAAACTACAGCATCTTTAATGTCAGACAGAATACTGAGAAGAGTCCTGAAGACCTGAAGAGACTTACTTTGACTCAGACGCCAGTGAAAGACAATCAGCTAATCCTGATGTAAAAAACTCGCAAGGAGTAAGGACATCGTCGTCCTAATGAACCACAGAGTAAAAATCAAAGAAAGCAAACACAGAAACAAGTATTTAGACTTTATCAGAAAACTAAAAGAAGTTGTGGAACATGACGTTAATACTGATACCAGTTATAATTTGCAAACTTGGAACAGTCTCCAAAATCTTAGAAAAGGAACTAGAAGAGTTGGAACTCGAAGGACCAATCGAGACGAGAATACTAGAATATAGAGAAAAGTCCAAGAGACAAAACAAAAACAAGAAGAACAAGCGCAAGAAGTTACAAGTACTTGGGAATATCAGAAGAGGACTCCATCAAACAAACAGAAATGAAAGTAAAAAAAGAGTACATCAGGAAAGACACAAAACCAATCTCTGCAGTTCAAATCTCATTAATAAAAATACCTGCGTAGTCCCTCTTGTCATATATTTAGGACCATTCTTAAATTTGATTAGGAAGAAACATAGACAAATGAATAAAATGTGTTCCATTGTTATCTTTGTGGACTATTACACTCTTTCCTTTAATTCACGTTTATTACCACATTAGATCCAACTCCAACTTAGCAGAAAATATTAAGAAAGTAATTATGGTTGATAATTATTACAGGAATTTCATGAAATATGGGTTATTAGTAATGTTCGTACGCCATTACAAGTTCAAATTCTAAAGGATGTGCGGCATTTTGTTAGAAAAATTTGCATCGATATTTAAGTCAATCAATCTTCACCTCTTTATTGAACAAGATATAATATTATCAGTCTTTTCTTTCTTTTTTTTTTATCTTGAAATAGTGAAAAAGAATGAGTAAAAAAGAAATGATTATCGTAAACAAGACACATTTATATTGTTATCTTTATCAAAGTTTGGTTTGGTTTCTTTGTTTAATGGCATATCAACCTTTGAAGGTTATTTAATGCCAAAGCTATTCTCCTAGAAGAACAGTGGTGGTACTATTTAACCCATAGCTCGGAGGGTTCATGCCTTTCCAAAGGGTATTTGCCCGAAATTAAATGTAATAGCGCGACTAGAGTACGAACTCGCTTACTACGATTCCGAATTCCATCGTTTTAACCATTACACCACGAGGACACCCCACTCATCTTTACCAAGTTTTCCTGATAGCATGGATTCCCAAGACTCTCTCTCTCTCTCTCTCTCTCTCTCTCTCTCTCTCTCTCTCTCTCTCTCTCTCTCTCTTGCTATCTGTCTCTATCGTTCATAGCTCTTGGAAGATCCTCAACTCGGTATCCCGTGTCCGCACAGAGCTGATGAATACAAGTATTTACTAGTCGCCCAACACTGGTGTGTCCATATATAGGAATTGACAGGCGAATTTCGCTTATGATTTCAGCCATGATTCTCTAATAGTGCACTGCATATTCGTCTTACTTGGATGGTTTGTGAGATGAAAGGTAAGTGGCCGTACAACTGCTGTTTTGTTAGGTGCTGCTTCCAAAATTTGTTGAAAACATCACACCGTATCCTTGTGTAGTTCCCATCGAGTTTTGTTACTCCAAACGCTCTGTTAAAATCCATTTGGTGTAGCCATACAACAGTACTGACACGGCTACAGCCTCTAAGAATTCCCGTCTTATTTCATCTGAAAGACGAAATTTTTATAATGTTGATAATCTGTCAATAGAAGTTCATGCCTTTTCTAATCGTATGTTGACATCGCTTTCAGTAGATGATATTGTTACCACTTTCTCTAATCAGTGATTTCCATACAGATAGTAAAAAACGATTTTAAACTTAGAAAGGTTAAGTATTTTACTAGCTCGAACCGAAAACATTCCACAGCGTGTTCCTAGTGTTCATTAGTTCATAAATCTCTTACTCGACGTTTCTATCTTTAAACTTTTTTCTTTATCCGGTCTAAAAAATTTTATTCGTTCATGTTTTTCGCAATTAGAAATTGGCTATTTTGGTTTGATTTTTTAATAGATGTCAGCTCTACAACATAATCAAGTTACCTGAATTGATTTTTTCAATAAAAGTTTTAAAATAAAGCTGTAGTGTTGTTTTCTTTAGGACGACAATTTTATCGTTTCACCCTGTAGAATGATTTGATAAAAGTTCTGATATCAAAATTATCAGATGCTACCGTAGAACTGTGGAAAGCTTATATTGATTTTTGTTGTTTGTTGTTTGTTTAGTTTTTTTTTTTTTTTTTGTTTTTTTCTTTTTTAATATTTCTTAATGTCCGGACAAATTTCTATTTTTTTCTCTTTATGCTTTATTAGATTATTATTATTTTACGTTTGAGATTTTTCACATCAGCATTAGCTAATGGTTTCTCACTGAAATTTGAGTGACAGCAAGTCCCCTCAATTCCCCAGGACTCTTCTCAGTATTTTGGCAAATCTTAAAATGTTGTATTTCTAAGTCTTCCACAAGTTGTGTAATTTCTAAGTCTTCCACTCCCTTTAGCAAGACTTTGCGGACTGTTCCTAGTGCGCTAATTACAATTGGTATCAACGCCATCTTCATGATCCAAAGATTTTCTTAGTTCTCTAGCATAGTCTAGACATTTATCTCTCTTTTCGCTTTCTTTTATTTCTAGTAGTAGATATAGTAGTTGTATCATTCTATCAGAACCCAGCTTAAACTCATCGTTGTTATTACTCGCAGGTCCACTCATTTCGTAGTGCTTATTTAGGTACCATCAATGGGTCAAATAGATCTGAGTCAATTAAATATGAACGTACAATGAGCGCGATTCTCTGACATCTTGACATAGAATAATTCTGGATGTTAGAATTACTCGGTCAATAAACCTTTCACAAAGGACTCTAATAGCTTACACAACTTGTTTTTATTAAGTAGTCCCCCACTTAAATATTAAACAAGATCCTCGTTGCTTAACTTCAGCAAGTAGTACTTTATGCTTGATCTGACCATAAGATGTGTCATTTGATGTTCTTAATTAATATTCCCTCAAAAAGACTACCAGGTTCAATCATAACGATGCTACACAGATTGGGTAATTTACCAATTTAGGCACCAAGGAGTCAAGACATGCTTTGAATAAATCAAAGCAAACTTTATAGCTAACGACTCTCTCCAATGCACTATTTGTTTACATAATCTGTTTGGCATGCGACAAATTAGATCAGTTGTGTTAATGAAGATACTTTCTATCAGAATGTTCAGTGTCTTTATTTTTCGTTTATTTCTTAATAATGATCGGGCTTCTTTTTGCTACAGTAAAAATAAAAATGCAACCATAGTGCTAACCCTAGAGGCGCAAAGGAAAATAGCTCAACGACTGACTTTGCTTTGAAGAATGGTGGAAATGGTCTCCAGTCTCGCTAACCGTTGAGCCTAGTAGATTTAAGTGCAACCCAATAGCTGTCAGAAACGGACGCAATAGCGCACGAGGCTTTTCAGCGTAATTTGAAAATATCAAAGAAAAAGCCAGCTTCAAATAACATGCAGTGTTGCAGAAGCCTTTCCTGTACTCTTCACAATATTACCACGAAATGGCATCAGCAAAACAAAATTTTCACATGAAATGGCAGAACTAAGGTTCTAAGGGATAAAACAAAACCTCTCTCTCTCTCTCTCTCTCTCTCTCTCTCTCTCTCTCTCTCCTCTCTCTTTATCCATTTTATCTATCTAAATCTCAATTTCACACACACACACACACACACACACACACACACACACACACACACACACACACACACACACACACACACATATATATATATATATATATATAGGGACTGCTACTTCTTTGCAGAAGAAGCCAATCTCCTCGATTTGCTAAGAATACCAGTGGGAGTGCGTGTAACTCCAAGTATATACCGGCAAGCCCCATTTCTTGCGTAGCAAATGAATTAGCACTCCTTTCCGTTGACATCGCTCCGTGTACCTTCGTATGACTCCTCAAACCTGCTGTAGACCGGCTTATTTTATTACAGATTTGACATGAGTTACTTGAAGGTAGCTGCTAAAGGACTTTTGTAAACATGTTTTGAATAGTTTGTTCCCATGAAATCTCATATGACAAGCAAGTTCGGTTTTGAACAGACCGTACTACAAATGTTTCAAACAAGTTCAGGTTGTGAAATATCAGAAATCAGTGTCAAGACTTGCTTCAGAACATGTTCAATTCTCCGTCCTTCAAATGCTTTGTGTGTGTGTGTGTATGTGTGTGTGGTTAGCTGGCTAGCTGTCTGTTTAAAGAGAGCAGATATATTAAATATGACACCTTTTTATAAGCTTCTCGATTGACAGATTGATTGATTGGTTTTAATGGCATATTAACTTATCTTGGTTTATTTTATGCCTAGATGGTATAGAATCGTGTTCATTATTTATTCATATTTGCATTTTTGAGTAATTATTTCTTAAGAGTTTTTTTCTAAACATAGTTATAACGAATACGAATTATTTCTAAACAGATCTATTGACCGATAGATGAGACTCTAACAGATACTACCACCCCGGAACAGAGAGGACGTTTGAATAATAGCAATGAAGAAGTTCTCTATATACCCAGATCTCCAAAACTGGAGCCTCACCATCAGATACAATTTAGTGTCATACCTAGTACACACTTTTTGGAGAAAAACTCATACCCCTCTGCAGGTTATACAACCATTGTATTCACTGACAAGTTTCTCGTTGTCAAATTTGATATCTCAATAATGAATCAGAACTGTTCCAAGTTTATTGCTATAGCTTTTCCGAGTACATTCGACAGATATCATTGTCAAGAAAAAACAAGAGTTAAACTCTTATATTTTGATTACATTTATCGTCAAGTTTTTAGACATTTTTTAAAATTTTAACTGTATATCATGTCACGTGTTGGTGATGTCAGTTCTGTTTCATATTTTCAATACATTTCAAAACGCCTACTTTTAAATCTTCAGATCTGTAAAATCAATAAAATATTTTATGCATAAAACAAAAAAAAAACGTCTGCATATTTCTCTCTAAATACACGATACATAGTACTTTAAGTAAGCCAGATGTAAGCCTTTAGATTTGTACAGATGGTAAATTTTAAAGCATAAAATGCATCAGAGGGTAGCTTCGTCAGCTATTAACAAGAAAATGATATTCGTCAATAAAAACGTCAAAAACTTATAACGAGTCAAGTAAGAATGTTTCAACCATCCGTAAGCAAAATTATTTGACAAGAATCCTGATATAAAAAAAATGTAGCTCCCTACTGAAAACGATAGGTTTTGATTTCTGCTGGGTTTTTTTTGTTTGTTTGGTTTTGTTATTCTTTTTTATACATTTATACAGTATTACATTATCGTATTCTAGAAATAACCCGAAAAATTCAACACACAAATAAACATAACTAGATCAATTCAGATTTAATGTTCACTTTATTTTCATCTGTAAATGAATACGTACCGAAAATTTTATCAGAATCAATTAGTTGAATTATAGATTTTCTTATTATTGAATTTCAGAAGATGTTGTTATTTATAAAATATCACGTCATTGATTTCGTTTTAAAAGTAAACTTTCAAACTAAGCACTTTTAATTTTTTCTTTTTTTTTTAAATTTTCATTCATTTCTTTCTTTTTATTTACCTCTTCCGTTTCTTTTTCTCGATAACTTCCATTCCTTTTCACTCCTTTCTTTTATTCCGTCTTTCCATTCCATTGAGTCAGGCTATGAATAAAGTAAAGTTGGCGACTGTAGTCGAGAACGACTCGAAGGCTCCCTTTTCTGTAGCTACAACACCGAGATGTATTGGGAAGGCGCAACTCTTTTCCCTGGATTGCTCCACTTTACTCTTGATACTTACCTTATAATGCAAAGTTTTAAGCAAGAAGGTATCAAGTACTATTTCAAAAGTCTTTGGTATGACTCGACCTGGGATTGAACCCCGGTCTCCCGGACCATTGGCGAACAATCTACCCCCCCTCTCTCTCTCTCTCTCTCTCTCTCTCGTATTCATTTTCCTTTTCTCTCTGACGTGTAGCGTGCTACCAGAATTGATAACAAGGCGAAACATTCGAATACATGTGTTCATGCCTTATTTTATTGTTATCATTTGTTTTTCTTTTCATGATTTTATCTTAATCAAAACGAAATGGTTCATCATTCACCTAAAGTGATAACAAGGTGCAACATTCGAATATATGTGTTCATGCCTTATCTTACTGATATCATTTCTTTATTTGCCGGACTCGTGGAAATTCCACAGAACGAAAAACTATTAAAAGGGTCTATTACAGCCAGGAAGTATAATTTGGATCAGATCAAATACTGCGTTTAAAACTCCGATTGAATTGCCCGGTGTTAGCTGCATCTATCCTCACTTAGCAGCGTATTCATTAGTCATGAATTAATGTATATTGGTTTGTTGAAGATTTGAGCTCCAATGATCCGATGAGCTCTGAAGTGTTGATAAGCTCCAACATTGTGTTATTGAAAGCTGAAAAGGGAAAAGAAAAGCGCCCGAAGATTGCTCCTTACCAGCAATACCATTATCCACAAAATAGACTATACAACTATATATTTATCTTGTAGAATTAAGTAAAATATGTGTATTAATTATTTTATAGATTGCTATTGCATATATATATTTTTAATTATTGTAAAATTGACGATAGGATTTATATATAATAAAATTGTAAATTATCCACTCTTGTTCCACAGTTTGTTTTTCGTTTTGTGGAATTTTCACGGGTTCTGCAAATAGTAATAATTTATTGTAACCTAACAAAAGGTTACTGAAAGAGAAATAACCAAAACGGAGGCTGGAAATAAAATGGAAATGTTTATAACATTAACAAAATACAATACTCACCAGCGGCGTGAGGAAGGTAAACCACTGCTAGTGGTGTACAAATGAATCAGCATATTAACCCCACCTCACAATAGCGTTCAACATATTTATGAGGAATGGGACATATCAATTAATGTTCATAGGTAGGATATACAACATAATTACAGTATAAACTCGAGTACTGAACGACATTTTGTAATGAAAAATCCCTAATTTCTACCCATAAAAAAGCTGTTTTTATCGGCAAAGTAAGGCCCAGTAACAAGGTAAGCTTTGATGTTTAAAAACATCCAAATTGACTTAGGAGGAGGGTGGAAGAATATCCCACTTGGCTGTGAGGAGATATATAGATGAGCGTAAAGTGCAAACGAAAGAACAGACAGGCAAAATTATAATATATATTACTATAAAATTGAAATATTACATGGTATTTACATATATATATATATATGTGTGTGTGTGTGTGTGTGTGTGTGTGTGGCTTTTTATTGCGTCCCGTTTTCTGTCGCTCCCAAAATAAAGACAAAGATGTTTTCCGAAGACACTCATATAGAATGACACTGTTAGTAAAACTCACTACGGGAAGTATTCGCCTTAAGTCAGAACCGACTAACAATGAACTGGTTGGAACCAAACCCCATCGTAACTCAAGGATTAACTGTACACATTATAATCCGTTTAGCAAACACAGGATTTGCCGGACAGGATTTAGGAAACAAATAAGTTAAAATTTTCATTCAGTGTAGCCATTATATTAAGATTGAAATACCAAATTCTGGAGGTTGACGGAAGATAAATAAGATAATAATCACATTATTATCTTAGTCCCGACTATATTAAAACTTGAAGGTGCGTTTAGCAGAACGTTGGGGTCGCTGTTTATCTCGATCATCTGTGTTCAAGGGAGATAACTGTTGTAATATTCATATTTCTCAAATGGAGCCTTGTCAGTAATTTTTACTGTTATCATGACAAGTAATTGCCGCGCTTAGCGTAACGGTTATAGTTATAAGAAATGGAATTGGCAACCCGAAGGCAACTCCAGCTCAGGGCCCTTTATTTTACTTTGCGTAAATGCCTTTGGAAAGGCATGAGTCCGTCTATTACCCCTGCCATTTATTAGCTATGGATACACATTAGGGCAGATTGGGTTCCTTAGCCTGGAGAAAAAAAAAGTCTACAGTGAAACCTGTTGTACTCTACTTAGTGCCATATCCTGCTCGTGGTGTGGGGGGTAGGTGAAATATAGAGACTTAAATTTGATAGATGCAGGTATAGGTTTTCATCCCACCTTCTCGTTCTTTAGTCAAAAACAAAATATTTAAGACATTGATTCATAATCTAAAGGTCCAGGTATACAGGGTTGTCATTGTCAACTCTGTTGAATAAAAACATTGAAATTTCTTTTGACACTTTCTTAATAATGGCAAGTTCTTCGAATTGTTTCTGAAGTAATAAGCCGGTCTTGTTATATTGCTGCTCATGTTGTAATATATCACCTTGACCTGCGATGAATCCGACAGATGTTGTTGACAGATACATCTGGCCATAGGTAAAATCAACAAAACGGTTCCGAGAACCAGCATTGCATGCATATGTGCCGTGGCAGTGAAGGGCAAACATCGCGTAGGTTTGGGCCGTTGTCAATGAAAGACAAGCGTTGCGTGGGTGTGGACCATGACCAATGAGGGACAAGCGTTGCTTGTGATCGTGTGGGAGTTAGGGGCTGCCGAGAATTTTAAGATACAGATCCAACGGGAAGTTCCGACTCTGTGCGAGCGAACTCACTCTCCGATCGCAAGCGTCACCGTCGACGAATAAAGATGTTAGACTATATATATATATATATATATGAGTTGTTAAGATCGAGTGGTTGTATACTACAATGTTGCTCTTGTTTCTCTTGAAGGAATTCGTTGGGACATCCAATAATAGAAAAAACAAAGATTTAATTTTACACTTATGTATTTAAAGGATTTCTTATCAATTTTAAAGAAATATGAGCGAAGTTGTAAGGGATTCAAACATTCTAATAATTGCCTGTTTCAAGTTAAACAGTCATTTTAGAATATCTAAAAAGAAAAAAAAACAATATGTAAGTGTACTTCATATATTCAATTATTTCCGGGAAAAAACGAAAATGGAACGAGGATTTATCGGATGTTACTTTGATTTGGTTTCTGTGCATATACCACTTGTTCATAGGGTCAAAATTCAATTTCTTGCACAATTCCCATTGGATCAACCAGTCATGTCTAGTTTTATATTAATTTTGCATTAATTTGCTGCATTTGCTTATTATGTGATTGATCGTTTCGTCTCTATCGTCACATAACCAACATTTGCTATTTTTGTAACGTCTTATCTATCTATCTCTTGTTTAAATGAAAAACTGGCTATAACCAAGTTTCCAAACTAACAAAATATATTAAATAAAGGATCAGATCTACTTTGAAAATGCATGTAGGAAAATAAGTCTTTATCACCCGATGCACCATACCATCATTACTCGAATAACTAGAAACAACTTGAGAAACATTTATAAAACATATTCAAAAATGTAATAATTCAAAGTTTAATAAACAAAATGTTAAGTTTTGATTTAGGGATTTTGCAATGACACCATCGCCAACATGTGAAACAGAAGAAAATATCAGCATATATGGAAATATGTTTCAGGAAATGCCCACATATAAAAAATAACGCTTGTTGCTATACCGCAATAAGTATTTAAAACATTCCAGACGTTTTAAATATTACCTCACCAAAGTTTTTATTTTCTTTTATTATTTTATTCTATAATTGAAATGTAATATATACGAGGTGCATACGATAAGTCTCCAGACTTTTTCGTATGGGCACTTTTATTGATAGTACACACATGAAACTCTAGTCCCCTTTCCAAGTAATCTCCTCCGGCTGCAATGCACTTGTACCGTTCCAACAACTTATGAGAGGCTCCATGGAAGTCCTCCTGTGTGGGCGTGTCAATGACCTTCGTCATAGCCTCTTTCATCTTCTCAATTGTCTAATAACGACAACCTCTGAGCTTAGGGAATAACCAAAAGTCGCAAGGAGCAAGGTCTGGACAATAGGGACGGTGAGGAACTGTCTTGATACCCATCTTGGTCAAATAGTCTATGACAAGGATGGAGTTGTGGACTGGAGCATTGTCTTGGTGGAAATGCCACTGACCCGATTTGAAGATTGCTGGCCTCTTCCGACGGAATCTCTCCCTGACCTCCCTCAAAACCTCAACATAGTAACCCTAACTCTAACCCTTTAGCCAGTCAACTCTGGTATATTGACTTCCTTACTCCTCCCACACTTCTCATCATCCCTCATAGACTCCCTGCCTTCCTTGAATCTCTTTTGCCACTCAAAAACTGATGTTCGATTCATTCAAGATGGTCTAAAAGCAGTCTGAAGCATTCCATACGTTTCTCTGGCATTTTTTCCAAGTTTAAAACAGAATTTTATGGCATATCAAAAGTGTCAGATTGCATTTTTGAAATTCACCAGCTATGACAGTCAGGGTGTATTCCAATTGCTGCTGTAGCTGTTCATTTGAACCTGAAATCATAAAAATTGGTCAATCATCTCATAAGATGTATAGCAATAACATAGCATGCTGGTGTCTATTTCCAATATTCCTAAGTACTTGTAAGTTTCTTTTTCTCCGAGCGTTCTGATTTTTTCTTCATTTGGTAATTCTATTCCTTCAGTTATTCGTCTTTTTCCACTCTACATTATCAGCATGATACATATTCTATACTAAATTCTATCCCTATATCCTGATTGTATATTCTAATGACCTATATTAGGGTCCCTTAATCTTTTTCTCTTTTTGCAGTTTGATGTCATCCATGTACATTAAGTGATGGATCTTTTCTTGCGTTTTTTTGTAAGTTTGTATCACCTGTGAATTTCCTAAGTATGCAATTGAGAGGTATGATAGATATCAAAAATAGTGACAGAGATAGTGCATCTCTCTTGAATATACCTCCCTGGATTTTCACCTCAGCTAAACTTTTTCCTTCTGCTGTCAATTCCTCTTTCTCAGTTTTTCTTGGTTTCCTTGATGAACATTGACTTCGTTGGGTATCTTTTACATTTGGAGATTATCTAGCTTTGTGGAACCATATCGTATGTTTTTTTATAGTCAAACTATGCAATTACTACATTTTTCGTCTCGTTTTACTCTCCTTGCGGATGTGTTGATCAATGTATAATATATTTCCTATTACTCTTGTTCCACTGTGGCATTCTTTCTATTCTTCGGTGAACAGTCCGAGGAGCGAGTTGTAAATCTCCTCCCTAATTTGTAATTTTAGTATCTTTAGTATTTTCCAAATCGTCAGTATGCACGTAATGGGTCTGTAGTTTTGGGGTAGGAGGGAGCGATTCCTTTTCGAGTTCTCTGTGGATCAGAGTGGTCTTTCCTTTCGTTATCTATTTGGGTATATTTGTTTTTTTCTAAGTATCTAATAATTTCGATATCCAATCTGTCGTGGATTGAAGTATATTTTTTAAACCAGAATCCTTGTATGCCATCGTGGCCAGGCGTTTTTCAGTTTAGTACATTTTTGAGTGTTGCTCAGATTGAATTCAGTTGTATTCTTGCCTTAAGGCCTTCTTCAAGTGCTTGTAACTCTTTTCCCTTGTTTATCCATTCGGTTTTTCTGTTATGTTCTCTCCGTTTTCATATTTGGCTCCAAAATTTTTTCCATTAATCCGGTTATTGTTATGTCTTTACCCATTCTTTCCTTATATATACAGGTAGAATTTTTTCTGTTGTTTTGGAATATCTAGTTTTTTTCTGTATTGTTTGATCCTTTCGCGGTATCTTTTTCATCTTCCCTCTTTTTGATTCATCTCCTCGAGTTGTATCGTTTGCTTTGTTTGCGGTGTTGCTTTTCTGTTTTCATCCCAACATATTCATGCGTTTTTCTTCTTTCATAGCATTTCTTATCTATGTTTCCACTCTATATTATTATAATTATTAGTTAGAGTTTCTAAAATCTAAAACATATAAGGAAAAGTTGTTTTGGTGGAATGTATCCTTTTTGGGATGTAGAGATATTTTTTACAAGAAATGAATCCACAACATCCTGTATCCTATAAGTCTTTAGTTTACTCGATAAGAAATGTCAAGTCAGCTAATATATATATATATATATATATATATATATAATTTTCTTTCCCAAATATATTCCATTGAAATACTTTCAAAAGTTATTTCGTATGAAAAACATGACAGAAATAAAATAAAGAAAAGTTATTAAATTGCGTACATGAAAGATACACCAATAATACCTGCCTGTAAACTGTAGACCACAGCGTCAATGCTTTTTGAATGGAAATTATCTTCACCTCCTGAGTAATCTACCAAGCCACCTTTAAGAAAAGATTTACATCGGTTCGGAAAAAATGAACTGTTTCTAGACACTTTTGATCCCCCATAGGAAATTCATTTACAACACGGCCATTTCTGACTACGTATGAGACCTCAAAGACAAAAAATCCACAATATTATGGAAAATAAGAAAAAACTATACCAGCATATAACCAGATATATCTCTTGCTTAAATGAGAAACTGGCTATAACCAAGTTTCCAAACTAACAAAATATATTAAATAAAGGATCAGATCTACTTTGAAAATGCATGTAGGAAAATAAGTCTTTATCACCCGATACACCATACCATCATTACTCGAATAACTAGAAACAACGTGAGAAACATTTATAAAACATATTCAAAAATGTAATAATTCAAAGTTTAATAAACAAAATGTTAAGTTTTGATTTAGGGATTTTGCATTGACACCATCGCCAACATGTGAAACAGAAGAAAATATCAGCGTATATGGAAATATGTTTCAGGAAATGCCCACATATAAATATTAGCTAACCTAAGTTTTTATTTTCTTTCATTATTTTATTCTATAATTAAAGAAATATATATATATAAATATATATATATATATATATATATATATATATATATATATATATATATATATATATATAATCTCACGGAGGTTTTAAAGACAACAGGAAGAAACTAACAGCAGAATAGCAGCGAATCCTTATGGTTGGTTGGTTGGTTGGATTTATGGCGTATCAACTTTTATAGGTTATTTAACACCAAATTAATTTTTATGAAATTAGTTCTATTTCAAACAATTCAGTTTAGGATAAGTACGCTGTTTAAATGTAGCTAATTCAGTTTAGTATATGTACAGATTTTGTTTACATACAGTTAAATGTCAAAACAGTTCTATATTAAACAATTCAGTTTAGTGTAAGTACAGTTTCGATGTCAAAAAAACAGTTCCATTTCAAATAATTCAGTTTAGCAAAAACACGCAGTTTAAATGTAAGTACGGTTTAATCGTCAAAAACATTTCTATTTCAAGCTATTCCGTTTAGTCAAACAATTCAATTTAACATAAGTATGCCATTAGTTCTATTCAACCCATAGATAGGGCTTTATCAGGTGCTACCACGCCGGGCCAGAGTAGACCTGGGAGGAATGGTAATGAAGGAGTGCTCCGCATTCCCCAAGCCCCAGCATCACTGGAACCTCACCATCAGATTGTTTAGTGTCATTTTCAGGACACTCGTTGGTGGGGGGGGTCTTACCCCCCTCCCTGCAGAAGTGCAGTCATTGTATTCTACAGCCCCAGCCGACTGGGCAAGAATCTTTATGAATATCATGGCAACTATATTTTACGGAGAATTCAGGATTTTGTTGGGAACCCATGGAGCCAGTGGCACAAGTATTTTTTTTACTTGTCCGTTTCCAGAAATCACAGATTGTACAAGCTGATTGTCTCCTCAGTAACTTTAGGTAGAATTAGGTTGGTTTGGATTCTTTGGTTTAATGACATAGCAACCTTCAATGCTTATTAAATGTCAAAGCAACTCTTATAGAATAACTCTAGTGGTATTATCTCATCCATAATTTGACGCATAAGGGATTCCATATGTTTCCTAATAGTATTCCTTCGAAATTGCGTCTTGAGTTCGAACTCGCTTCGTACGATCTCACAATCCAGTTCGTAAACCATGACGCTGCTGACAACTCCTCGCAGGTAGAACAGTAACCATACTATTGAAAGTTGCGTCTGGATTTTATCTAGAATCAAAATTATCTATACAATATATCGAAATATTCACCCAGATATTTTGTAGCAGCACAACTCATCATATGCAATAAAGGCATAATAAGCCACAAGGTTTTTTTTTAAGTACTGAACTGAACAATATAGGACCTCAGAAATAGTTACATAGTCATAACACTTTTCATTTTAATTGAACAGAGCAAGTTTGATCGGCTATTTCGCAATTACAACTACACCAAAATTGAAATCAAGGCACACTTAACGCAACGTTTACCATCTTAGGATATAAAACCAGCGACCCGAATTCAAATCATGGATGAAGCTGTGGGTATTTCATTTCATGCTTATGTCCTTGGGGAAGACATTAATTTATCTCTTCTCTACTCTGAGTTAATAGTATAGCGGTCTGGGTTCTTCAGCTTCAGTCTGATAACCAGTCTATGAGTTGAAAAAAGCTTTGCTTAAAAATTGACCTGTTGTTACAAAACTGCAAGGAGTGCGTTACGCTGCCTTTTTTAGTCATGATTCCTGGGCTTAAATTTTTCATACTCATTAAAGTTATGAAATGCTGAAGAACCCATTAAAGTCATATTTACCACGGAAAAAGCCAGATTTTCTGTCGAAATACTTATTCAGAACTCGAACTCAAATTGAAATGCCAAATAAAACGCATGATTTGCTAAGTGCTTGTATTTTAAGACAGTGAAAAATTTAGAGTATTTTGAGGAACTTATATTTTATAGAAATGGCAATAAGAAGCGTTACACTTGAAAACTTTTTTTTTTAATTCGGATAATCAAGACGGTAATTCCACAAGAATGTGCCAGGCAGCGGTCGTATCGATTCTGCTATATGGATGCACTACTAGGACGCTAACTAAACGGCTGAAGAAGAAGCTAGACGGCAATTACACAAGTATGTTGAGAGCAATATTGAACAAGTCCTGGCGGCAACACCCCACAAGGCACCAACTATACGGCCACCTGCCTCCCGTCACGAAAACTATACAAGTTAGACGAACCAGACACGCAGGACACTGCTGGAGAAGCAAGGACGAACTCATCTGTGATGTACTCCTATGGACTCCCGCATATTGCCAAGCAAAAGCAGGACGACCAGCTCGAACATATATACAGCAGCTACATGAGGATACGGGATGTAGCCCTGAAGACCAGCCAGAAGCGATGAATGATAGGGAGAAGTGGCGAGAGAGGGTCAGGGATATCCATGCTAGCGGCACGACATGATGATGATGATGATGATGATGATTGGGAGTATGGAGGACTTTGTCACTGCTATTACTTCCAGGTTCACTTTTACTCACAACGTTTGTGCTTGAGTCAAATAGATTTGTTTGAAAACCATTTGTATTAGCTTGGAATACATGATACCATATAACTTAGAGGAAATTATTTCTATTGATAGTTATTGGACGTTATAATTTTTTACTAAGAATTATTACTAGTTATTTGAAACAATATGTGGGAGTCCCCGTGGCATGATGGCTAAAATGTTAGACTGCGACGTTGTAATTTGCGCTATCATGTTACTTTTGGACTTATTCCTCTAGCGCGTAAACAAATGATTATAGACGTTGTTTATTGTCATATCTAGGACACTCGTTGTGGGGGGGGTCTTACCCCTCTGCAGAGATGCAGTTAATGTATTTTAGAGCCCCAGCTGACTGGGCAAGAAGGAATCTGTGTTTTAGGTACGCCATGATGCTGATGATTGGTTAGTTTATATTTTCAGGCATTTTATATAGACTGATAATATCCAGGTTCCCAGGTTGTGTCGGATTAAAGAAATATATGTATTCTAAAGAGCTGGTTTCGATCACAAGTTTGATTAAATTTGAGTTTTAACATCTAACATAAAGATACAAGTAACAGTTTTCACCTTAAAGTTCAGATGTGAAAGCAAATGTTTTATCGTGTTTCACTTTTATAAGGCCAGGTCGATCCTCAATCAGAGAGAGAGCGCGCGGTGGGGGAGACTATTTCACGATTGCAACATGAAATTTTCTTTAACTCTCAAAGCAAGTGAGAAAGTTAGAAGGGGTTGGCCAGTAAAAGGAAAATGTCGGCTGCCTTCAAGAAAGCAGAAGTGATTAATCGAAATTGCTTTCTTGACTTCCCCAACTTCCTGTGTATTTATCAAGTTTCTGGTATATTTATTTATCTTTCAATTTCATGATTGATGTTTGCTTTTAATATATCTGTATCTGTCGAAAATCATAAAAAAGCCCCGAGGAAACTGCAAATGTACTTTGAATGTGATTATAAAGTTTTCGCCAAAAAGTAATTAGATATATAATCGAAAGATCTACACACACACACACACACACACACACACACACACAAACAAACAAACAAACAAACATTCGGCCTCTTTCCCAAGCCACAATTTACGAGAATTCTTTACAACGAAATGCAATTTAATCGATGAAAGTCTGGAGAGATGTAAAGAAAAAAAAGTATCTAGGAAACAGCTTTCTGCGACCACAGGTCTTTTACATTATCAATTAAACTGTGGCTTATGTTTTACGAAAAAAAAAATGTTCAAGAGGTCACAGAGAAGTTTTAAGCGATTTTTTAAAACAAAATTGACACATGTTAAAGTCAATTTTAGCCTCAGAATATGGATGTTTCTGCAATTATTTTTTTAATCTTTTTCCTTACCTAGGAACATCGCATTTAAAGGCATTTTTAACGGCCAAAATTCAAAATGATAAAAACGTGGAAGTTTAACTAGAAAACCGTAGGCAATTGCTGGGCTTTTTGATTTCTATTATTATTGTTGAGAGATGGAATTTTCCTATTGGTTAAAAGTCAAATCTCAAGAAGGTGTATATTGGCAACCACATCTAAAACTGCTAAAAAGTTTTTTTAAAAATCGTAAGAATTGATAAAATATCGATATTTTCTAACTTTGCCTTAAATAAAAATGGATGTTTAAATCTCAGCGAAAAATGTGAGTTTAAAATATAAAGTTGATTAGTTGTACCATTTAACTGTTAACGTTGTTTCATCATCATCATCATCATCATCATCACGAGGTGCCGCTAGCGCGGATATCCATCTCTCGCCACTTCTCCCTATCATTCATCGCTTCTGGCAGGTCTTCAGGGCTACATCCCGTATCCTCACGTAGCTGCTGTATGTATGTTCGAGCTGGTCGTCCTGCTTTTGCTTGGCTATATGCGGGGGTCCATTGGCGTACATCACTGATGAGTTCGTCCTTGCTTCTCCAGCAGTGCCCTGCGTGTCTGGTTCGTCTAACTTGTATAGTTTTCGTGATACGACCGCTGCCTGGAAGAAACTGCGTTTCATTTTATCGGTCAGGTCTGATTTCCATATGATCGAGAGCCTATCTATAGCTGTCCATGCTTTCGTTTGGTGTGTGTCGATGTCCTTTTCGGTTGATGAGACGCTGCTTCCTAGGTAGGTGAATTTGTCTACTAGTTTCAGAGAGGTTCCGTCTAGTGTGGAAATGTCGCCTGTTTGGTTATAACACATATATTCAGTTTTGTGTGCATTGACATGGAGGCCAATGCCTGCGGCGGCTCGTTCCAAACTATGCAGTAGTGTTTGGGCTTGGTTGGGTGTATTCACCAGTAACGCTATGTCATCGGCGTAGTCGGCGTCGGTAATTGTTTTTGCGGGGTACCTTCTGCTTCTTTTCTTTGTCAGCTCGAAGCCATTTTCTCTGATTTTATCGATCGAAGTTCTACGCACGTAGTCTAGACAGATGATAAAGAGGTATGGGGCTAGCGTGTCCCCTTGTAGTACTCCTGCTTCAGTGTCGAAGTATTCTGTGTCTCCATCCGGTGAACGGACTTTCACTTTGGTGTTTCTGTGGAGAATTGTTATTGCTGCAATGGTTTCTTTTGGTACGCCGTAGGCAAGTAGGATTTGTTCCATCTTCCCTCAGTGTATGGAATCAAAGGCCTTGGTAAAGTCGACAAATAGTAATGTCGCCAGTAAGTTTTTTGCCCGAACGCCTTCAAGGATTCTATTTGTGAGGTGGTGGATCTATTTCTTCGGAAGCCATTTTGGTTTTTCCTAAGGATGTTGTCGATTTTGGGTTCTATGCGGTTTCGTAGTAGGGCATTGTAAATTTTGGCTACTATGGATGTAAGTGTTATACCTCGGCAGTTCTTGGCTAATCCGAGGTCATCCTTTTTAGGGAAAGGAGGGATGTATCCCTTCATTCATCAATCTATCGTATTTTGATTATAGACTGCGTTGCATTGTCGGAGCAGAATGTCGTCGAATTGTCTGGTCTTCCATACTTCTGGGGGAATCTCGTCAAGCTGTTTGATTAGTCAACCAGCTTTTGTTTGTTTAAATTACGTCATTTGACTTATTATAAATATTGTGTAGAATTTATGTTTCGTTTGTTTATCGAGAAAGATTTCGAATCAAAAAGAGGAAGAAAAAGAAAGACAAAAAGAAAAAGAAAGTATAAAACTATGATATATGTGGAATTTTTTTTTTCATTATACAACGTGTGAAAGCACGTGCGATACCCTAGCCTCATCAGCCGCCAACCAGGGTGATAACACAGTTTCGGTAGCTCAAGGCGGTACTGCCACTCCTGGCGCTACCGAGCAGCTTTTGCCACCGGATAGGGTATTTAAAAGAAATATATATCTATGTATACACAAGATCAACTAAAAGCGGACATTACATTAGACGTTCGTTCATCTTCATTTTGGTGCAGTTTGTGATTTAAAAAAGCGTTTACTTACGGCCGTTAGATGTCATAGCAACCCGTTTCTTGATTTTGCGTAATTACACGAGAATGGTGGTTACACGTGTATAACATTCGTGTTGAAATCCTTTCTATATCCGTTATCTAAACAAAGAAAAAGAAAGACAAAAAGAAAAAAGAAAGTATAAAACTATGATATATCTGGAATATATTAACTAAAGATGGAATATATTGTAGCTATTTAAAATGGATTTGCTCAAGCAAGGAGAAATTTTATAAAAGTCCGGACGAGTATTTAGGGAATTACAGAGTGAAATGCCATATATATATATATATATATATATATGCCACTTTTAAATCTATATGGTCTGGTGGTATTTTTTTCCTCTTGACTGAATGTTATGTTCATTCTAAGTTTCTGAAATTTTGAAATCCATTTTTAAACAATTGTTAAAAGAACTCTAATTGAAGCTTTCTTATTTTTAATTTTTCTATGAACCGAGTCGAGTTCTTCTTTCGTGAACGGACCTAGTTTAATGTCTAATTGCTAACTGATAATACTGGTGATCGGTTCATTCGTTACTTTCGATGAGTTTCCTAGTAGATTTTCGAAATGGTCCAGAACTGTAGCCTCACCACTTCACGCAGTTGTTGTGTGAACATCTTCAAGTTATATACGTGCTAAAATAGCATATGTCGCACATACTGCTTAATTCACCAAATATTCACTCACCCGCCTGTCCAGCAAAAACTCCGCTATTTTTAGCTCGATTTCAATCAAAATTCCAGAAATTGTCAGATTAATGCCTACAAAGATTATATTATGCTGTGAGATCCAACTCAGACTGTTTAATTAAGTGTGATCAGTCTCTCATCCTTGATCTAAAAGGGTATCCGTCTCTCAGCGCTTACCAACTTTCTTACTAATCGTTACGAAAGCTCTCTCTCTCTCTCTCTCTCTCTCTCTCTCGTAGTCTTTTTCTGATGTGGTCAGGTGTCGAGCCGCAAATAGAATACTTTTCATCTCAAAGGTCACGAGCACAAAAATAAGAATAAAAACTGTAGAAGACGCCAATTGCACATTTGCATAGGAGTGAGAACACCAAACCAACGAATCTTCTGGGTATGATAGTAAACTTAATCTGATGGTGAGGCTCCATTCCTAGAGTTTTGCGGAATGTAGAGTACCCTTTCATTACCATTACTCCCAGGTCCTTTCTGGCCCGGCGTCCTATGTATGCGTCGAATATAACTATCTAACCATTTACTTGACTTGAAACCATTTAACTGTGAGCAAATAAATGAGTAATATAAAATAGAATCATCATACTTACCCAACCCCTCCACTCGGGCAAGATATGACACAAGGTCAATTTTTAAGCAGAGTCTAACAGGTTTGAATTCAGAGATTTCCTTCTCCTAGACTCGTTGCCTCAGCCAGGCTAAAGAACTCAGTCTGTCCTACTATTTACCCATAGCTGGAGGGAGAATAATTGGATTGATACCTTCCCCAAGGGTATTAGTGCTATGTGAAATGCAATTAGCTTTGTCCAGGATAGGAACTCGTGTCGCCGTGTCCATTTCCTACGACGATAACCATTACACCACGGGCGCCTCCATAACATTATAAAATAGAATCATTAACGTTAACAAAAATTATTTGAACTGAGTACAAACATAAATTTTTTAGCATTAGTTAGCAATATTTAGTGCAATACAGAATTATTGAAACCATTTAACTGTGTGCCAACAAATAAACTCGATCATTAAGGGTTTTCGGACTATTGTCTTCATTTTTACTGTTATTTCCACAACGTTTCGGCCGATATGTCCGCCGGCTTTCTTCAGGTGTTGGTCGAACTCTGGAACCTACACGGAACTTCGAACTACGTCCTTTATTGAATCCACAGGGGTTACCTGTTCTGATTAACAAGTGTTAAGTATTCCTGTATCATTACTCGCCTGCAGTCAGGATTGAACCTGAAACCTCCCGATAATTGTCTCCTTAGGTAACCAACGCCTCTAACCGTGACGCTATGTGTCCTGCTGAGCAGTTTAGAGTGAATTTTTGGAACATAATGTTCTTAATTGACTAGATTACTACTATTATGTATGATTTTTTTACCTAAGCTCATGTTCATTTTTTTTTATCTAACCTTTTTAATTATCGGTTCCCATATTGTATTCATCTCTATACTTGGTCTACTCAGCAGGTCATTGTAGCCCAACATATGTACTGATTCCTTAAGGCGTCTGATCCTCCAATGTTCAGCTCTATCAATTATTTCATCTTCATCCCATAAGGGCAGATGGTGTCCCTTTTCTTTCCATATATGGTCTGCCATACCCGACTTTTCAATCTTACCTCGTACTACTGCCTTCTGATGTTCTTCTAGCCTTACTTTTAGTGGGCGACTTGTATCGCCTTTGTATATTTTACCACAACTGCAAAGGATGGAGTAAATACAGTCCTTGATCATGTTGAATTCCATTGGTGGCTTGACCCTGAAGAGATCTCTCCGGAGAGTTGAACCAATTCTGAATACTGTCCTGATGTCATATGGACTACATATCTTTTGGATCCTTTCGGCCAGTCTTTTGACATAGGGCAGACATATTGTCGTGAGTTTTCAGGCATTGTCCTCTATCCTCCTATCCAAGTCTCTTGGAGCCGATGTTATGCGCTCCGGGTAGTTGTTACGATGGAGGTTGTGTCTCAAACTAATCATTTCTTCTTTATATGCACCAGTATCACTACTAATGGTTTTTGCTCGATGTTGTAAGCCACGGACTATTCTTTTCTATACTGTATATGGCTGATGGGAGTTGAAATTGAAGTACTGTCCGGTGAAGGTGGGCTTACGGTACACAGATGACCTGAATCCTTGCTCTGTGCGTGTTACTAATACATCGAGGAAGGGTAATTTGTTGCCTTACTCTTTCTCCATAGTGAACTGTATAGATGGTCGGATTGAGTTCGCGTGATCAATACCTGAACATCTTCCTGATGAATGTGTCACCAGCGTATCTAAGCCACATAGATGGCTTTAATGGTGTAGATCCTAATGCCATTTCTTCTATGTATTCCATGTATATATTAGCCAATACTGGTGACAATGGCGAACCCATAGCCAATCCTTCTTCTTGTCGGTATATATCAGATCACATCCCAAAGTAGGTTGTCTCTACATAGAAAGTCAACATTTCCAAAAGATTATCTATCGGGATACAAGTGCGTTCTTCCTGTAAGGGATCTGCCGTCAGTTTATCCCATACTACAGCAAGTGTCTCATCAGTAGGCACCTTTGTAAACAGACTTACTATATCCAATTTCCTGGTTAGAATGAATGGGAGCATCACTGATTCTCTCTACAAATTGGGATGAGTTTTTAACATATGATAAGTACTTACCAGTTAGTGGGCTGATAATCTCTACAAGGAAGCGACCCAATGAGTAACATTCTGAACCTCGGTTGCTGACAATAAGTCTCAATGGAATACCACCCTTATGAATTTTTGGAAGGCCATATATGGGTGGTTGGGTACTGTAATGTTGAATTAGCTGTCTGTATTTTGTTTGCGGTATGAGATCTTTATTCTTACCAAGGATCTGTGACAGCTTCCTTTCCGTCTTCAGGGTCGGGTCCTTCTTTACTTTACAATAACCACCATTGCCAATCAAGTCCGCCAATTTGTTGGAGTATTCCACCCTATCCATTGCCACGGTAGCATTTCCTTTGTCAGCTGGCAGTATTATGATACTGTTATCATACTGTAATGATTTCAGAGCCTGCCTCTTCGTTTTTGAGATGTTTGGTTTTGGTGGCTTTGATTTCTCAAGTGCTTGTCTCACTTTCCATCTTAGCTCATCAGCCCTTACCTTTGGCATTTCTAAAGCTGCATCCTCTGTTGGCGCGATTAGATCTAAGTAAACAATCCGCTTGATGGTAGCGGCAAAAATCATCAAGCTTCGTCTCAGAAATTTAGACAACTAAATAAACTCTAACTTGTTTGAAAATAAAGTTCTCAACAAATCATTCGTTTACAAGTCAGACTCGCACACACACACACACACACACACACACACACACACACACACACACTCAAAGACACATGCACACACACACACACTATATCACTTTGTGGGTATGTGTCGAACCAAGTGAGAGAGTGCTCAATATCTAGGATAGAGCTATTATAAAATAATAATAAATAAATAAATATATTATACACACACACACACACACACACACACATATATATATATATATATATATATATATATATATATATATATATATATATATATATTTAATTCATGGGATATAGACTGCGACCCTGGTTTTTTGTCTGTATTTTTTCGTATTTTTCAAATTTCAATCCATTCCATCTTCTTAACTGGCTGATGATTGTTGTTTTGCAAAAAACTCCATGAAACCCTGGGTCACAGTCTGTATTCTATGAATTAAATATATATATATATATATATATATATATATATATATATATATATATATATATATATATATATATATTACACATATATGTTTAAGCTCTTTTATTCATATTGAGCTCTATTTAATAATACCGCAAGATATGGTTCAGAATTAACTCACCAAGTGATCTAGTGATAATCATAAACCATTACTATATATATATATATATATATATATATATATATATATAAACAGGGTTCGATTAGTACTGATATACCATTAAGCAATAAATGAAAGTAGAAAAATTAAATCAAATTTAAAATTATTTTTCAAATTATTTATATGGGGTTTTAAACCCCATATAAATAATTTGAAAACATGTTCAAACAATGAATATTTATTCGACGTATTTGTTACTTTCTCGAGAATTGTAAGGCTGAGTTCTCTGAAGACGTCTTTCGTACTATGAGCTCAGTATAAACAGGTCTCTTCAAATACAAAAAAATATCCCAAACTTTGATAAAACAAACTTCATTTTTGATTATAACCATATCTTAACCAATGCGTAATATAGATGAGGAGGTATTTATTAACGCCAAGTAAAACGCAAACAGCTTTGTCCAGGCGTTTAACTCGGTTGGCCGATTCCATTAACTCGTTACGCTAAGAACAGCTAGTTTAAATAATACGTCATTTATGAGAGGTCACCCTTATCAGCACGAACGCATATAACATTGCTTAACTTTGACAGAGAACTTTTTATGGGAAATTAACAACGTCGCAACGTTCTTGGCCGCTTTATATGAAAGAGTTAATTTTCCATAATCTGAATGGTTATTATTCAACCTGAGGTCTAAGTTCACTCCTAACAATTAGAATATGATTTATGAAGTCAATTAATTACTTTTGGCTTCTGAATCTAAATCGAATGTGTCGGGCTTCTACCGAGAACTGTAATAAATGATGACTCAGCATTTATTTGGCATCATTTAGAATCCGCTGAGTATTATCTTTGAAGATTCCGTAAAAACACTGAGTTGACTCGACCCACATCATTCAGCAACCACCATGCCTGTCTCTCGGTCGTCGACTTGCAAAACCAATCAGAAATGTTCTCTTTCATTGATCTACATCACTTTACTTCGATTTATGCTTCTGAATACTTATGACTATAGCTGTTCCACATTTCTCTGCGGAATTTCATTGTTGTAGATTTAGGACCCCGGTCTAATACTCATTATTGATTCCATAGAATGATTCTGACTTCTGCTAAGTATTCCCTCTGTGAATTTAGGCTTTTGTCCAATATAAAAATGAGGTTAACCATCTTAGCAAATAAATCTTCATCTTGCTTGAAAGATGAATGTTATGAAAGCTTAGCACTCTATCGCAAAATCTCTTAGGAGTCTGACTAGCTTTGATGTCAATTCAGAAGACTACTTCATTATACAAGCTGTCATTCGATAGTAAATTGCTCAGATAGCATAGCTTGACAAGATAGCCGGGTTTTATGCCATTTCGGTTGGGGTAATTGTCTGTTGTGTCATTAATATAAAACCTTATCGTTTGAAAACGAGCACAATTGATTCTAGGCTGCTATCCATATGGATGTCTATGATGCCAGCATACGGAATTTCTAAAGAGTTAGCAGTTCTAAATATGAAAACAAGATTTCTTATTATTCAGTTACACTTTAATTGTGGTTCCTAATTTTTTAATTTTTTTTTTTTTGTCATACCCAACTTAAGCATCTCTAAAATACTAATGCCCACCAATTTTGACATATGATTCATATAAATCGAAAAGTGAAATCCTATTCTTCGGAGAGAAAAAAAATGGCGTTGTTTAAAACGGAAGTGAAATGGCGGTCAAAGGCCATAAAAAGAAACGTTTTTTAACCCCAGTCTAATTTTTGGATCAATTTTGAATAAGATATAGATTTATGATACGCAAAGAATCTTTTGAGAGGTCTTTTGTACCAAATTGTAGCTTTCTACGTTGCACCATTTGAGTATCTATACGGCTAGATGTGAGGTAATTGTACGCTAATATTTATATATTTGTGAGGTAGTTTCTTAGTTGTATTTTGTTTTATTTTGTTTTTTGCACACGCTCTAATCAAATACGTATAATTTTCAAACAGATGTATTTGACACACAGATGGGGCCCTAAAATGAATACTGGAAGCCATGAATGAGTATTTCACACTTCCCAGATCTCCAGAACAAACTCGTGGTGAGTTCTGGAGATCTGTGAAGATCTCAGGTACGAGGGGCATACGATAAATTTGCAGACTTTATTCGTATGGGCACTTTTATTGATAGTACACACATGAAACTTGAGTCCCCTTCGAGATAATCTCCCTCGGTAGTAATGCACTTTTTGTACCGTTCCAACAACTTCTGGAAGACCCCAGGGAAGTCCTCCTGTGTGAGCGTGTCAATGAAATTCGTCACAGCCTCTTTCATCTCTTCAATTGTCTCATAACGACAGCCTCTGAGCTTAGGGAATAACCAGATGTCACAGGGAGCAAGGTCTGGACTATAGCCCATCTTGGTCAAATAGTATGTGACAAGGATGGAGTTGTGGACTGGTGTATTGTCCTGGTTGAAATGCCACTGTCCCGATTTGAAGAGTGCTGGCCTCTTCCCTAGGAATCTCGTCCTGAACTCCCTTAAAACCTCAACATACCAACCCTAACCCTTTGGCCAATCAACTCTGGTTTATTAACTTCCTTTCTCCTTCCACACCTCTCATCATTTCTTACAGACTCCCTCCGTTCCTTGAATCTCTTATGCCTCTCAAAAACTGATGATCCATTCATGCCAGATGGTCAAAAAGCAGTCTGAAACATTCTATACGTGTCTATGGCATTTTTTTCAAGTTTAAAACAGAATTCTATTGCATATCGTTCTTCTAAAGTGTCAGATGGCATTTTTGAAATTCACCAGGTGTGACAATCAGGCTTTAGTAGGGTATATTCCAGTTCCTGCTGTAGCTGTTCACTTGAAGCTGGAATCATAAAATTTACAAGTAATCTCATAAGATGTATAGCAATACCATACTGAATTTTCAAGAGTCTACGCCAATTTTAAATGCCCATATGAAAAAAATCTGGAAAAATATCGTATGCACCTCGTAGTTTAGTTTTTTACCTATGACACCTCTTTTTTGGTCGGGAGAACAATTAATGTATTCAAAGCAATCCAACAGAGTGAAGTATACGTCATTTTGGAAAATGTTTATTCAAACAGATAGGTTGCAGGAAAAGCCAGAAAATTTCCACGAGTGAGTCGTTTCAAATTGTTCGGGGCTGCAAAGATTGAAGTTTTGTTTCTTTGTTTGATGGCATATCAACCTTCAATGCCATGCTTATAGAATAACAGCAGGGATACCATAGCTGAGAGAATAAAGAAGTTTATATTGGTCCCAAGTGAACGTAATAGCTCAACTGGAGTTCGAACTCACTTACTTCGATTCTGCACTTTACCGATAACGCTTCGGGGACTCTATCTCTCTATCTCTCTCTCTCTCTCTCTCTTTTATATATATATATATATATATGTTGGGCTGAGTCACAAGTAATTTCTGTTTTCTTTAAATGCAAGTTGTAACTATGCATTTAAAACTTCTAATTTTTTATACGCAAGCGGAAATTACCTGATTAAAGTGTGACATTTGTCATTTTATTTCAATAGTGAAAAAATAATTTAATCTATGATCCCCTGCCCTTAAAGTGTATATTCCACATTTAAGTTTGTGGGTGTTTTAAACACCCACAAACTTAAATGTGGAATATACAATAATAAAAACATATGGAATGTACAATAATAAAAAATGTGGAATATACAATAATAAAAACGCTAGAGAAACAGCTAAGAAAATTTGTAGTGTTTATGGTCAATTTATCATTAACGATTCCCCAACCCGAAACTGGATTTTAAAGTTTCATTTGTGCAATACGTCATTGAGAAATGAACCCAGACCAGGACGCTCATCAAACTCCGATTAAGATGTTTATTGTGGAATACAATCCGTACATAAGTACTCGAGAATTAGAATTTGACACACCATGAAACAATCTGCCGCTACTTGAAAAAAAAGATAGGAAAAATGAGCGAGCTGGGCGTTTGGCTTCCTCTCTTACTTAGCGAGAAGAATAAGAAAGATCGCATATTCAAAGTAACAAGTTTTCTCTCGAGGCAGAGAAATAATTCGTTTCTCAAGAATATCGTAACAGGTGAAGAAAAATGTTAAACACCAAAGGCAATGGGTTAACAAGGATGGATCTCTGCGAACTACCCAAAAGTTGTAGCTTCATGGTGGGATCACTACCGTATTATTAATTTTGAGTTTTTAAACTGCTATCAGACAATCAGTGCAGATTTATACTCTCAACACCTGCAATGTGTGCATGAAAACGCCCGGCAGTTGTTAATTGAAGAAATGTTGTGTTTCTCCATGAATACGCAAAGCCATATTCAGCAAGAATCATGCAAGAAAACATTCGATTTTGACTTTACTGTCCTATCCCCATCCACCATATTCGCCAGACCACGCACCAAGTGATTGCCATCTTTTTCGTTCTTAAAAAGTGCTCTGATAAGGTGAAAACGCTTATGAAAAACTTGAGCTGAAAATCAGCTGAATTTTACTTGAGAGGAATCAACAAGCTACTTGATGAATGGCAAGTAGTGATTTAAAATAATGGTGGAGATACGACTGATCGAAATTAACTCATTGTTAAATTATTGAGGAATTAAATATATTTTCTAAAATAGAAATTATTTATGATTCAAGCCAATATATATATATATATATATAATATTAACCTATATTTAGAACCACTCGGTTAAGAGTGAACCTTGGAGTAATAACAGTAAAAGGGCTGAAGTCAGTGTATTCTAGGCACTGACGAGGGTTAAAATGATCTTGAGGTGGCGTAAATCTACATTATAGCTTGAAAACTCTTGGAAATAACAAGATGAATTCGTTTTTCTAATCCCTCGAGAGATTATGATCACAATTTAGAATAGATTAAGAAATTGCTTTTTTTTTTTCTTATTTAACGATCAATTCTTATAAAAAACGATTTCAAGAAATTTTGGTTTGGTATCTTTGTATCATAGCATATCAATCTTCGTGGGATACCTAAAGCTGAAGATTTTAGAAGAACAGGTACGATGCGATTTAACTCATAGTTGCAGGGAAAAGTCGGTTCATAAAACTCCCGAAGATATTCATGCAAAAGTGAAAGTAATACTGTGATTGTAGTTTGAACTCACCTACACCGAGACCACAGTCAAGACGGTCTCAATTCTTTCACTAATATCCAGTTTTCTCAGTCTTTTTCGCAGTATTTCGGCACCGTTCTTTGGACAACAACTAAATATGATATCACTTTTACATTATCATATTTACCAACCCCTCCACTCGGGCAGGATATGACACGGGGTTAATTTTTAAACGGAGTTTAACAGGTTTGAATTCAGAGTTTTCCTTCTCCAAGACTAGTTGCCTTACCAAGGCTGGAGAACCTAGTCTGCCCTACTATTTACCCATAGATGGAGGGAGAACGATTGGATTCATACCTTTGATTTTCACACGGTGTTTCGCTGAAATGGCAAAATCCACTAAACAGCAAGTCTTTTTTTTCTTTCTTTTTTTTTTTTTTGTTAATTATCACAAGGTCTGGTCTTCTGTCCTGGAATTGGTAATCTGTTTTTTTTTTTTTTTTCAAAATCTCTGAGAATTTTATACATATCATTCTCAAGGACAGATTATGGAGAGCACATGTACAAATTTAACTCCTTGTGAGCTTTGCAGTTTTAACGTGAAGTTTTTCACTGAAGTCTGAATGATAACAAATCACTAAGTTCTCCAGGACTCTCCAAAGTATTCTAGCTGATCTTCACGGTTAACGATTCACCTTGGATTGCTTAAAGAAGAAAACTCGGCGTTTTTTTTTTCAGGAAATTAATCTTTTTTTTTTATTTTGTACAGATTGTCTTCGAATAGGGAACTTCGCGAGAAAACCCGGAGAGCGAAAATGAATACTACTTTACTGATAGCTGAAAGAAAACAGTTGGAGTCATGTCTTTCCTAAAGGTATTAATAGATATAGGAATGCAAACAGCTTTGTCCAGAACTTTAACTCCAAGACTAGTAATTGTATTGTTAATGACTTTCCTATAGAAATGCATTTAAAATCGGAAAGAAAAAGATTGTCTTTCATAAATAATTGATACAAACATTACTTGCAAATAGAGCTATTAAGTAAATTCATTGCTAATACGAAATTATTCATTGAATAAGGGATTTTCTTTTAATAAAAAGAACGATTTTGTTTTTTAAAATGTAAATTCTGGATTATTTGGAATTGGTTTATAGCAAAACATTATTCTGATCACACAAAAATATTTCTTTTGAGGCTATTCAAAATGCTGGAAAATTAAACTGAGAGCTCTCGACTTGGACAGTGGTTTATTATCAAATTTCGGAGGCCGAAAAGAGCGAACCATGCGCAATTTTCTGTAAAAATGTCATGTGTAGAGAATAAACAAATTTTATTCAAAAAATGTTTACGTATGGAATAAACATGGGTTAGCCATTATGTTATACATGCGAAGCAAGAAATAAATTCAAAATAGGTATGCATTACAAAGATATAAACATGTCTACAGAACAAAAGAAATCTATGGAAAAATTCAATGTGGGTTATAATTTACTGAAAGGTCTAAAATTCCTTATATTCTGATATTTAATTTTTTCCAATTGAGTAAGGTTGGTGTTGTAATGAGTGTAACAGAACCCTATTTCCATGTGTTGGCATTTCAATTTTTAGGGCAAGGATTCTTGGGAATTATAGAATTGTGAAAATATGAAACTATTAAGAGCAATATTTGGGTTTTGATGTGTGTGTATGAGTGTGCAATACACAGCACCTATACAACAGACTTAATTATGTATTTTTATTTACTTAAATATTTTCAATAAGAATATTCGTGATTTAATAAAAGACAGCCCATGGAAGAAAAACACTGACTTTCCAGTTAGGAAAAGGTCCTGGGTGCAGCAATCAGGAAAAAGGTCATGTTAACAGTCTTCAAGGATATAAAAGAACCCATCACTATAAATTTCCTTGGAAAAAGTGCAGCGGTAAATAGAACTTTCTATTGCCAACTCCTTTGGGAAAATTCACTTTATTTATGGAATTTTCATTGTATTTTCACAATAGAAATGTACTGAAGATTTTATAAAAGATTCACAAAAATTCAGAAAGTTTGAATTTTTATTCAATGGTATACCATTGAATAAAAATTCAAACTTTCAAGCTTCGTTGAATATTTAATACCAAAGCCATCTTTCTAGAAGAACATCAATGATATTATTTAGCCCATAGCTGGGAGTGATATGGAATTTTCATACTTTTCCTGCGGGTATTAGTCCGAAAGTGATCGTTATAGAAGAACTGGAGTTCAAACTCTTTTACTTCAATGCTGCAGTCCAGCAAGTTAACTATTACGCCACAGAGATTCCCCTCAAAATCAGAAGAAAAAAAAAACACTGTCATTTGCCAAGAATTAATGTTCGTGTTACTGATAGAATAGGGCTATTATAGTCATTAATACCTAGGACCGTAACAACTCTTCATTAAAAGATGGTGTTCTTTAAAATCAAATATGCCAGATTTTTATCATTTCTTATCGATCAATCATGTTATAACCTATCATTTATCACTACACTCAACAACATTTTATCTCTGTAAAACAAAAATAATATGATGTAGCTTTCCAGAACGTGTAACTCATATTAATGCAATTTTGATTTTGATTTTTAGTTCAATAGTGTTAGTTATTAGATCATTTCTAATAACAGTCGTTTTCATTGTTTACTGTTTCACTAGAGATAATGAGATCCTAATACCTTTGGTTTAAATGAAAATTAACTTTTTATTTAAAAAATTATTACAGGTGTTCTAATTGCAGGAATAAAAAATATATATTTCTAATGATCTTTACTAGAGAAATAAACGGAAAATCTCAAAGAAATGTACTAACCCTGGCAACAATTAATAGATTTAGCACACTGAGAGAATGTTTACGAACGTTTTTTTTTTATTTTGCTGTAAATAAATTAATAACGATTTTAGTTAATAGCTGAACATTCTGGTTTCATAAAATATACTTTATATTAACTAGCTGAGATTATTTAATCCTATATATTTTTCAAAGTTATGCAGGGAAAATCCGAACGTATAATCCAATATTGAGGAAAAAATTATGGAATTCATTGAGGAAAAATTATGGAATTCATTGACGTAATAATTAAAATCAGTACTTAGTTGCCCATCTTCAAGCTTTTATGACAGCCTTACTTATTTCAGATCTGAATTTTCCGAATTGAAAGTAATATTCTTTATCAAAGTGGTTCCAAATTTCTCAAATAGAAGTTAATATATCTTTGTTTGACGGAGCCCTCCTATGAGCCTTTTTAAAAAATTTCCGCCTTTAATTTTCAGTTGGGTTTAAATCCAAAACTGTTTGCTAGCCATGTCATTGATTTTATAAGCCTTTCCAGAAGGAAAACTGTTATCATCTTTGCTCGACGAAAAAATACATTATCATCCTTAAAAATAACTTCATCACCACCTAACCAATTTTCTATTAGTTAAATAAGAAAATTATTTCGGATCGTAATGTACAAATGTGCATTGATTGATCTCTCCCTTGATCCTTTAAATGAAATGCAAATCCATTTCATCTGTTATTTGGGGAATTGACTTTGTTTGCTTCAGGCAGTCATCTTTATACATTTCCTTTGAACGACACTTGGCAAAATCAGGAAGAAATGTATTGTTTGAAGTACGTAGTTACACTTATTACTGACAGACAAGGACTATTAAATGTAAATGTGTTACTAATGATATAACTGAAAACATTACCAACAGAATATGACTATTACATAATAATATAAATATATGTAAATTTGGCGACCTTCGTCGAGGATGACCCGAACGCTCCCATTTCAATAGCTACTACACCGAAGTGTAGGGGAGGGTACTACTCCATGCCTTTACCTTTGAAAGGTACCTTATAATGCTGAGTGTAAAGCAAGGAGGTATCAAGTACCATTCTTTGAGTCTTTGGTATGACTCGACCTGAGATTGAATCCCAGTCTCCCGGGTCATAGGGGAACACTCTACCACTAAGCCAATATTTAGGTTTGGTTTCTTTGTTTAATGGCATATCAACTCTTTGTAGGTTATTTAATGCCAAAGCCGTTCTCTTAGAAGAACAGTAGTGGTACTATTTAACCCATAGCTGGGAGGATAAGGGGGTTCATACCTTTCCCAAGAGTATTTGCCCGAAAGTGAACATAATAGCGCGACTGGAGTACGAACTCACGTACTACGATTCCGCAGTCTATCCCTTTAACTATTACACCACGAGGCCACCCAGCTAAGCCAATATTTAAATTAATTATCCGATAGAAATGTGTGGAGAAGGATTTTTTTTCTGAAAGAGATTTCTAAACATAAGTCATTTTTTCAAAAATGTCATTGTTATTGGTTAGGTATTAATACGAGGGTTACTAAGAAAATGTCATTATTATTTGAGCAACTCTGGTATCCGGTAAGGTATAAAATATAAACAAACGAACGCTACTGCTGCTGCTGCTGACGTGATACGCTTGTTGGCCGAGCAGTCTGATACTAAGTCTAACGTAAAGTTGGGCGGGTTTCGATCCCAGCTTCAAGCGTCCTACGTGTCTAGCCACACTAAAGAGTTGTGATACAACGAAACAGTCAATCTGTGGATGACTATATATATATATATATGTGTGTGTGTGTGTGTGCGTATGCGTAAGCACACATACTATCCCTGCAGAAATGACTGAATCAACACACTTAGAGGAAATTTATTTAGGTTTTTTATTTAGCAGTAAATAAACCAATAACAGATTCGATGCAAAACATCGGTCTTTAATAGCTGAACATTATGGTTTCCTAGAATATTCCTTTTAGAAACTAAATTAGATTATTCAAATTAATGGTAGAATCTTTTCCTAAGCCATGCACAGAAAAATATAAATCTTTACCGGGGGTATTACAAAAACATACATACCACAACAATTATGGAAGCAACGAACATCCGATTGCCAAGTATTGACTCATTTGGGTTGTATGCGCCTGTTTGTCTTTGAGATAAACAGTTCGACATTCTGTATATAGGCAATGATTCTAAATTCATAATACAAGTACGTGAATTTAAGAAAATATTTCTTGTACTTTGATAATTACTTTAAGAAATCCAGACTAAGTTTAGATTCTATTCTTTAATAGAAGCTAAGATCAATCGAGTACTAAAATATCAATAATAATAATAACAATAATAATAATAATAACAATAATCCATTGCGATATTTTGGTCTTCCCTTGTAAACTGCCCACTTAACTGTCGGTCTCCTTTTAATGAACAATTGACCCCGATTTAACAGGTTGTGATTTCGATCTCTGGCTGAAGAATTTCGAAGTATCTTAAAACTTTCTGATGCAGATAGATCTAATAATTGAATCTGTAAAAGTATATCAATTGTTCCGATTGCTTTGCTTGAAGGAAGGTCGGTCGGAAGATTAATCCCTATTAAGCTGCCTATTATGTCAGGTTCTTTAAATATATTTGATTACCGCCTATATTAATAGCCACGGAGAGTGTACTTGTCTATCCTCTATAGACAGTCAAACTGTTTCATCTAGATGCTACCAAATTGGTTATGCATACTTGCTGGGTCCAATGAAAAGTTTTAGTGTAAAAAAATTACTTCTCGAAGGGAAATAGAGTTCTCATCGAGAAAGTGTCCCCAGCAATAAACAATAATTAGACATGTTGCTGCAAGGCGTAACTGATTTGGGGAATTTAAGATTGCAAACTTTAAAAAAAATCTTAATGAATCATTTAACTAAAATAATTATTCACATTTAATTAAACAAAATTAATTTATTTTAAAGAAAAATTAACTGCCTTATGAGAATGATTCTCGTTTAATTAGTCATCAATGATACAATTAATTACTAATTTGGTTTATTAAACATTACTAATTAAGTGTATACCTACTTAAGTTTGATTAAACATTACTAATTAAATTTATAACTAATTAACTTTATTTAGCATTACTAATTCATTTTACGACTTATTGAGTTTTATTTGATATTAGTAATTAAGTTTATTACTAATTAAAGTTAATTGAATATCGGTAGTAACTTGAACTGAATATCTAAAATATTATACTTTTTATCTGGATTAACAATTCAAAAGAAGACAAAAAAATATATAAATTTTAATCAAAATTTTTTAAAGATTTATTTCATTTTTCAATAATCTTTAAAAAAATCTTGACTTTTTCCAGAACTAAATTGAGTACATAAAATGATGCATGAATACAATTAATAAATTTAGTTTCATTCATATAAATTTACCTTTGTAACTTTGACATTTTAGAAGATTGTAACCGTTTAGGATGACCTTTTAGAAGATTTTAACTGTTTAGGATGACCTTTTTAGAAGATTGTATCCGTTTAGGATGACCTTTTAGAAGATTGTAACCGTTTATGATGACCTTTTAGAAGATTGTAAATGCTTAGGATGACCTTTTAGAAGATTGTAACCGTTTAGGATTACTTTTTAGAAAATTGTAACTGGTTAGGATGACATTTTAGAAGATTGTAACCGTTTACTATGACCTTTTAAAAGATTTTTACCGTTTAGTATGATCTACAAGAAGATTGTAAAATAGATATTCCTAAGAAAAAATGAAACAGTGTTGAAAGTAAATATCAAAACTATAAAAAAGAAACATTCATTTTTTTTAAGTAATGCCAATTTTACTATCTTCAGAAGGTGTATCTTTATATCTCATGATGTAACAATGCAACATTGAATTTTGGGGGGTGATTTTTTTTTAGTTTTCTTTAGGATTTATATTACAAAAATAAAATGCTTAATCCGAAAAAAATATTTTTCAAATGAAAAAAGTAAGCGAAAAAAATGTAATAATTCTTTCCATTCTTTTAACGCTAATAGGGCTTCATTTCCAATAAATTGATGTCATTTACAGAGTTAAAGAAAGCAAACGTCTTTTATATATCTTTTTTTTTTCTTAGATTAAACATTGCCAAGAATTTTTATTTTCATTTTTAAAAATGATGTTTATGTTTGTAGTTTAAAGTGTTTTAAAAAAGATTTCGTCCATCTTTTTATCAAATAAAATGACCTCTTCGTGGTTTGCACTCTGACATCTAACTTAGAAAATATCTTGATTAAAAGTCATTGCGAAAATATTGAATGTAATTATAATTCATTATTGCTTGATTAAAAAATAATAATTTCATGCTTTCTCTTTTTCTTTTTGTCTTTCTTTTTCTTCCTTTTGAAGCGAAATCGTTCTCGATAAACAAACGGAACATAAATTCTACACAATATTTCTAATAAGTCAAATGACGTAATTCAAAACAACAACCGCTGATTCACTAATTAAACGGCCAACTTTTTCTTATTTTACAAATTTTCCCTAGGTTTTTGTATTTTGCATTTTTAAACATCCATCGTTGATTTAACATCACTAATATCATCCCTCATTGTCCTGATGATGGTTCACTAGAACCGAAACGCTACAGAGTCGACTTTGCTTAATAAATCTCTCCTTCTACTTGTTATCAAGTTTTCTTTACACACACACACACACACACACACACACACACACACACACACACACACATATATATATATATATATATATATATATATATATATATATATATGTGTGTGTGTGTATATATACATGTGTGTGTGTGTGTGTGTGCGTGTGTGTGTGTGTGCGTTTGTGTTTGTGTGTGTAGTTGGGCTGTATTTCTTTATATATATTTGATTAAACAGTATAGACATTTTTATCTTCATATCGATTTTATGACAATCGGATGGATTTGGTTTATAAATCTTCCATAATTAATTGGTCCCCTAGTACTTTCAGCCCGATCTTGGGCCATCATCAGGGGTGTGTATATTGCAAAAGTGATGTAACTTTTTGCATGTACATTAGTACTTTGTAAGAATGAGCGTTCACCAGTCAAAACAATAAACTCCCATTCTTACAAAATAGTAAAGTACATACAAAAAGTTACATCGCTTTTGCAATATACACACCACTGATGATGGTCCAAGATTGTGTAGAAAGTACTAAGGAACCAATTGATTATGGATGGTTTATTAACCAATTCCCGCCGAATGTCATAAAATCGATACTTCAAATTGAAAGAATAAACACAAAAATATGTAGACAAAAGATGTCTATAATGTTTAATCAAATATATATATATATATATATATATATATATATATATGTGTGTGTGTGTGTGTGTGTGTGTGTGTGTGTGTGTGTGTGTGTGTGTGTGTGTGTGTGTGTGAGAGAGAGAGAGAGAGAGAGAGAGGAACAAAAGTGATAAAACAAAGAGGAATATTTCTTTTATGTTATTTTTTAATGTTCTCGAAGGTTTTGAAAGAACTTTACTTTTGATTTTACATATCCAATTGTTGAGAAAATTATTTTCTAGTATCTAAGTATCTTCACCTGATCTTTATATATCTGCTGTAAGGATACTAGTACTTTTTCATTTGGGAGGTATATATTAAGTCCAGTTTGAACTTGAATATATGCTTCTCTAATGTGGTCTTGTAGTAGACTAAACTGTTATCAATTAGAATAATATTATTGCATAAGAATACTTGAAACCATCCAACAGTGTGTAAATTATTTTATTAGATTGGAATATTTGATACCATATAACCATGTGCACAATATCTTTATTCATGATAGTGACTTGATGCTATGATTGTTTAATAAGGATTATTATTACTTTCTTGGAACAATATAACTATGTGCAAATAAATGACTATTATTAAACAGAAATAATTACTTAAAAGCATATAATTGTTTATATTAAATAAGAATACTTTATATCATATAACGACGTGCAAAAACACTTAAGAAACAACTACACAATAAATGAATGCATATAAATGTATAATGAATGCAGTTTCTTAGCCTATATGCGTAAAATTACCCTAAACGGATTGATATGCCATTAAAATCAATCTATGACTTCAATCTGAGGAATATCTTGGGTATTTAATTACATTTATTCGTAAGGTGAAAACCTTTATAAATATATATTACTCAGGCTGAGAACCTACGTGCTCTTCAAATTACCAACTTTTGATCAGAAAAACCAGTGTTTTTTTGTTTTGTTTTTTTTTGTTGTTGTTGTTGCTATTTATTTGTTTGTTTTTTTGTTTTGTTTTTTTGTTTTTTGTTTTTTTTTTGCTAAGAGGAAATTACTTTATTTGTCCGTGCCAGTTCAGTGGAAAAGCAAAAATATGTAGACCAAGGATAATCTTTTCATTAATATTAATGTTACATCTACTTATAGAAATACAGGAAATCTTTGACAAAAAAGGTTCCTGATGGTTCTAAAAAAGGTACAGCGTCTCATTGATGTGAAAAAAAAAGGATCATTGGCAATGATTTCGATCTCCTCCAGTGCTACTCGTAAAGCTTTTGCCAGTAGCTTTACCTTGAAAAATTTTAAATAATCAAAGAGAAGACTAACATTGATATACTAAGTAATTTAATCAATGACGGTAATTTTCTTGAAACAGAATCAAACTCCAAATGCCGTAGATACTGAATAAGATCATTACTCACAGACAGTATTGTAACTCCTTATGAGGGTAGAACACTAGTTTTGTCTCACGAGACTTTAGTTGCGTTGTCCACAAAAAATCTGGACGAAATTGATTTTCTATGATCGGTGAACTCATTGTGATCGAAAAGAAACAAGCAACAGCAAGTCTTTTAGACAATTGTAAAATTTTTATTACTTACGGCCTTGAGTAAGGATCTGCGAGTTTCCAAGCGAGTTACTTGAAAAGAAGAAATTGTTGATAACCGCTAATTTTGACGACATTTTCAATTGCTTGTCTTGCGCTCGACGACTTCGTGGGCATTTCCTGGTTATTATACCACATACATACTGAATATGATATTACCGATGTTAGAGTAGCCGTACGACTCGCGTTTGCGAATCATCCTTTCATGACAGAAGCTTCAATGTAACAGTCTTGTTACTTTAATTTAGTTAGTTACCTTAGTTGACGGCGACCAGAAGGCTCCCTTTTCGATAGCTACCACACCGAGATGTAGTCGTTATCGTCGTAGGAAATGGACACGGCGACCCGAGTTCAAATCCTGGACGAGACTGATTGCATTTCACATAGCACTAATACCCTTGGGAAAGGTATGAATCCAATTATTCTCCCTCCAGCTATGGGTAAATAGTAGGACAGACTAGGTTCTTCAGCCTTGGTTAGGCAACTAGTCTAGGAGAAGGAAAACTCTGAATTCAAACCTGTTAAACTCCGCTTAAAAATTGACCTTGTGTCATATCCTGTCCGAGCGGAGGGGTTGGTAAATAGTACCACACTGAGATGTAAAGGAGGGCGCCACTCCTTTCTCTGGATTGCTCCACTTTACCCTTGATACGTACTTTATATTGCTGAGTGTTAAGCAAGGGGGTATCTAGTACCATTTTTAAAGACTTTGGTATGACACGACCTGGGATTGAACCCAGGTCTCCCGGGCCATTGGCGAACACTCTACCCACGAGGCCAGTAAGCATTAAATTACAAGCCCGCTTATAAGGCACAATGAATTAACTTGTTAATTATGCTCTTATAACACATACTGAAGCAATTATTTACTAGACCCAGTTAAGTTTGACACAAAACCGCAGCAGAGGACACCCTATAAAGATCGAATCTCTAAAAGAAACGAAATGTTTCTCGAGACAAGCTTGCTTACCACAGCAGTACCTTAAATAATATTATAATTAATATTCATTAAATTTAGCTTAGTAGGAAGCAAGAAGTCATTAACTCAACTTAGCACAAGTCAGAAATAGTACAAAACAAGTAGGTGGGTGTGGATCAATCGATGACGATAAAATTAACAATAGTAATGTGTCTACCTTATCAAACATTATTCAACACCTGGCAAATCAGTGGGGCTTAGAATATACTGAGTGTACTCCTGCAGAAGGGTAAGATCCAAAAAAAAATAAAAGGCATGAATCTAACAATTCTGTCTGCAGCTGTTAGTAAATAATAAGCTAGATTAGACTTTCCATGTTGGGTCTAACATCTGGAGGTGAAGTTCCAGTTTTGGAGTTCTGAGGAATATGGAGTACCGCTTCATTGCCATTATTTTCAAGTCTACTTAAATCCAGAGTGGTAATATCTGTTAGGGTTCAATTTATTGGTAAAATAGATATGTTTTCAAATTATTTGTATTAGATAGGAATACTTGATATCTTATAACTCTGTGTAAAAATATGCAAAAATTAACCCCAAACGGGTTGACATGCAATTGTAAGCAATCAACAAACCAATAAATCGATTGATCAATCGTTATTCAACAATGAAACTTTTCTCAGATTAGCTTCATTTGTAACAATTGCCCAGTCGGCAGGGCCTGTAGAATACACCGACTGCTTTTCTACAGAGGAGTAAGACCCCCCTCAATAAATGTCCTCGATTTGACACTAAACAATCTGATGGTGAGGTTCCAGTAATGCTTTGGGGAATGCAGGGTACCTTTTTATTGCTATCACTCCCAAATCTACTCTGGTCTGGAGTGGTAGCAACTGATAGGTTCCTATCTATGAGTCAAATAGCTGTAAAATGTGTGCTTATGCAAAACTGAATTTCTTGAAATAGAACCGCTTTAACATTAAGACTACGTACTAATGCTAAACTGAATAGTTTGAAATGGAACTGCTTTTAACAAAAACTATAATTATACTAAACTAAATTGTTTGAATTAGAACTGTTTGATTAAAGTGAATAGCTTGAAATAGAAATGTTTTTGACCATTAAACTGTGTACGTATGCTAAATTGAATTGTCTGAAAAAGAACTGTTTATTTGCATAAAATGGATTTGGTATTAGATAACCTACAAAGGTTAATATGCCATAAAACCCCAAAAAAACAAACATTTATAATAAAATCACAAGTTTTAAATACCCAAATGAAGATCGAACACACAACAGTTGGGGAGGTCTCGTTGAAGAGTAATGGTTATCCAAGAAATCTACTGAATGGGAAGTTCCATACAGTAGTGGTTAGCGAGCTAGAATTACAGAGTTACCCAAAATTTTTGGCCTTTTGCCAAACCAAGTTAAGCTTAGTTAATGATTATTGTGCTTCGTATGAAAATGTTGGTTACTTGGTAAGGATATGATTATCTAGACTAGGGTTTCTCAAAGTGGTTAATCTAGATCCCTAGGGGTGAATAAAATGTTGGTCGGGAGAATAAAAGCATGGGGACATACAGGAGATAAGTTTACTAGTTTGTATTTGCAACTCCTGACAAAAATATGGCCTCACAACTCTCAGAAAACTTTTCTTTCGTTATTTTCAATAAATGAACAAACCAAGAATCTAAGAAAAAATCTATTTTTTTTTTAATGCCAAATGTTTGGGCTTCATGAAACAAATCTCAAAATAAATAAAATGATTTATTTTAATTAATAATCGAAACCTTTTTCTACGTAAGATACAGGAAGAAATTATGAAATTAAAAAATAACAATAAAAAATTATGGAATCAGCAACTTTCTATCAATGGATTCTACTTGCCATCGGTGGAAGATCTGTCATGGCTGTTGTTTGAGTGATTTCTTTCTGAATCGATCAAAACATACAGGTTATTCAAAGGAACAAGCACTGTTCAAATGCAAAGATAGAATTTAGTGCAAAATAACATGAAACGGTTGTAGTACCTATTTGTGAATTTGGTTGAGTGTTCTACGTCAACAGCGGATGTTGTTTTCGATTTGATATAAAAGACAGCATTTCAAATGCTGAGTTTTCGACTGGTGAAAACTTTGCATTAATAATTTGATTATAACACAAGTTTGATTTTGAATTCTCTTTTAATTTGATTCTGAATTCTCTCTTAAAATGATACTGAATTCTCTCCTAATTTGATTATGAATTCTTTCGTAATTTGATCGAAAATTTTCTTGTAATTTAATCCTGAATTCTATCGCAATTTGATTCTGAATTCTCTCGTAATTTGATTCCGAATTCTCTCCAAATTTGATCGAGAATTCTCTTGTAATTTGATTCTGAATTCTCTTGTAATTTGATTCTGAATTCTCTCGCAATTTGATTCTGAATTCTCTCAAAATTTGATTCTGAATTCTCTCGTAATTTAATTCTGAATTCTCTCGTAATTTGATTCTGAATTCTCTCCAAATTTGATTCTAATTTCTGTATTGCAACCTTTCTTGAACCTTTTGCATTGAAAAGGTCAGTATAACAAAAGCTTGATTCCAAAGTCTCTCTTTACTTATTTTAAATTTTAAATGTCATCAAGTACTCCTATCTAATTCAGGTCTTTGTACATTGTTTTATGGTTTCAAGTATTCCTATATTATACAAATAATTATATCATTTAAAGTAACTATTTCAATTTACAAATGATCATTTGTTTATAGACAGTTATATAGTTTTGATTGATTGATTGATTGATTGGAAAGTTAACCTCTCTGGGGTTCTTATGTGCCTACAGCTAAGGGAATTGAATACATTTAAACTTAGATTTTTGTGTATTTACTAAAGAGTTTTTTGCGCACGGTTATATATCAAGTATTCCTATCTAATACAAATAATTTGCAAACACATCTATTTAACCCATAGATGTTACCCTAACGGGAACACCCACTCTGAGTCCGAGTGAAGCTGGGGGTAATGACAACAAAGACATTCTCCACATTTCATAGCGTTCTAGAACTGGAGCCTCACCATCAGATGCAGTTTTTTGTGGGAGAGAAGAGTCTTACACCTCAACTGGAAATAAAGTCAGCCTATTTTATACCCGGAAATAATCTTAAGGTCGTAAATAAAAAGAAATTCGTGAATGTTTTCACAGGTCAGGATATTATTTTATTTACAAATAACAATGTTGATTAAGGAATAACCAAATAAAAGAAAATTGACAAGAATTGAAAATACGTCAATATTGTAGCGCTAAAGAAAATCATGTATAAAGCTATCATTCACTGAGAAGAGGTATTGTGTTGGCCTGACGATTAGAGGAATATAGAATTAGCCGAATGCGTTTATATTCCGGCTGAGATTGTTTCTGTCTGTTTTGCATCAACGTTCTTCTTGAGAAAGGCATGAAACTACTACTTCTAATAAGTCAAACCGAGACTACATCCTCCTGCTGGTGTCATATAATCCAATACAATGTTAAACTTACTTAGAGAGAAGATGAACACTGTCAGATTACTCCATTGTTCTAAGGCAACGAAGAAATAATTTGTTTGAATATCCCCTAGAGATCAGGCAAGGGATTTCTTCCCGTCACTGATACCACGTAAATCGATACAATATGTCGTGTGTTACTTGGAGAGGAGATAGGCAAAGCAAAAAAAACAATTTTCTATGATAAAAGTATTGTAGAAAAAGCAAACTGGAGATGGGAAATGCTTGTATTTTGTTTTGATGACTCAGCTGCAACTTTAAAGATGCTTGAGAGATTTTATTTTTAATTCCATTGCCATTTTTCTTGTCAGGAGCAAATGAAATATCAGGCATATATCTAATTGGCGACTTACGGTCAAGTCACGCTGAAAGCACCAGTTCCCGCTAGATCAATAAAGTAAGCAAAGATGAATCTGTTCAATACTTAGATGGGTAACCATTTCAACTAACTGCGGGTACTGTGAGTAACAAGATGATTTGGTTTGGTTTGTTGGGTTTTATGACATATCAACCTTTGTAGGTTATTTAACGTCAAATCCATTTTTATGTAAATAATCAGTTCTATTTTTAAAAAATCAGTTTAACATGAGTACACAGTTTGACTGTCAAAAACATTTCTATTTCAAACTATTCAAGCAGTTATATATAACAATTCAGTGTAAGTATAGTAAGTTTAGTGTAAGTACAATTTCAATGTGAAAAACAGTTCAATTTCAAATAATTCGGTTTAATTTAAATGTAAGTACAGTTTAATTGTGGAAAACATTTCTATTTCAAGCTATTCAGTTTTCACAAGCAGTTCTAAATCAGCTAATTCAGTTAAATATAAGTACAGATTTTGTTTACACACTGTTACATGTCAAAACAATTCTATGTTAAACAATTCAGTCTAGTGTAAATAAATTTTCAATGTCAAAAGCAGTTCTATTTCCAATAATTCAGTTTAGAATGAGCACGCAGTTTAAATGTAAGTACGGTTTAATTGTTAAAAACATTTCTATTTCAAGCTATTCAGTTTAATCAAACAATTCAGTTTAGCATAAGTATGCCATTAGTTCTATTTAACCCATAGATAAGGCCCTATCAGGTGCTACCACACCGGCACAGAGTGGACCTGGGAGCTATGACAATGAAGGGGTGCTCCGTATTCCCCAATGTCACTGCATTACTGGGACCTCACCATCAGATTGTTTAGTATCATATCCAGGACACTCGTTGGTGGGGGTCTTTCCCCTCTGCATAGGTGCAGTCAGTGTATTCTACAGCCCCAGCCGACTGGGCAATCCACTGAGTTAAATGTCAAACAGTTTTATTTCAGATAATTCAGTTTACCATAAGTACACATTTTAGACGTCAAAACAGTTTTATTTCGAGCAATTCAGTTTAGCATAAGTACTCTGTGTAAATATCAAAACAGATCTATTTTAAACAATTCAGTTTAGCATAAACACGCAGTTTAAATGCAAAAATCAGTATAGTGAAGGAAGCACGGTTTAGTTCTATTTATCCCACAGATAGGACCCATATCAGGTGCTACCACTCCGGGTCAAAATGGATCTGGAAGCGATGGCAATAAAGGAGTACTCCGCATTTCCCAAAGCTCCAGCATCACTCGAACCTCACTATCAGATTGTTTAGTGTCATATCCAGGACACTCGTTAGGGGAGGTCTTACCCCTCTGCAGAGGTGCAGTCGGTGTATTCTACAGCCCTGGCCGACTGGGCAATACACAGAGTTAATGTCAAAGCAGTTTTATTTCAGATTATTCAGTTTAGCATTAGTACACAGTTTAGATGTCAAAACCATTCTACTTCGAGCAATTCAGTTTAATATTAATACGCAGTTTTAATGTCAAAACAGTTCTATTTTAAACAATTCAGTTCAGCATAAATACGCTGTTTAAATATATTAAAACAGTAAACGCCAACCAACGTTTAGTTCAATTTAACTCATAGATAGGACCCTTATCAGGTGCTACCACTCCGGGTCAGAGTAGATCTGGGAGCGATGGCAATGAAGGGGTACTCTGCATTCCCCAAAGCTCCAGTATCGTTGGAGCCTCACCAGCAGATTGTTTAGTGTCATAATCAGGACACTCGTTGGGGTGTGGGTCTTATCCCTTTGCAGAGGTGCAGTCGGTGTATTCTACAGCCCCAGTCGACTGGGCAAGAGTAACCAGAGGCCAAAGTGCCATATGGAAGCAAAGCTTAGTAAATAACTATATTGACAAGCTCGTTTCCTAATAGGCATTCTCCTCGTGTAGAAGATATTTATCCACATCTCTAATTGTGTAGATAATAAGATATGGTACTATTTACCAACCCCTCCGCTCGGGCAGGATATGACACAAGGTCAATTTTTAAGCGGAGTTTAACAGGTTTGAATTCAGAGTTTTCCTTCTCCTAGACTAGTTGCCTCACCAAGGCTGGAAAACCTAGTCCGTCCTACTATTTATCCATAGCTGGAGGGAGAATAAGGGGGTTCATACCTTTCCCAAGAGTATTTGCCCGAAAGTGAACGTAATAGCGCGACTGGAGTACGAACTCGCGTACTACGATTCCGCAGTTCATCGCTTTAACCATTATACCACGAGGACGAGATATGGAAATCTTTATTGTTAAGTTTTTTTATTTGAGATTTACTAGTAAGGATTCGCTAAACTAGATTGTTAACAATAATGCCTGGTTTTAAATTTACAAATTTCAATCTAGCAAATCTGAGTCATCAAGCAATGGCTTTCACTGTCCAGAACGAGTCCTTAATTCTCAACCGCTTCGAGGTTTCAATTTTCAAACACCCTTAACTTCAAAAAGATTTAATCTATGTTTCATTTGTAATCGCCCGGGAACGCTTATACATTGTATTTATTTTTTAAATATAAAAATAAGTTATGTAGACGGGGGTGTCCGTGGTGTAATGATTATCGTCGTAGGAAATGGATACAGCAACCCGGGTTCAAATCCTGGACCAAGCTAATTGCAATTTCCATAGCACTAATACTCTTGGGAAAGGTATGAATACAATTATCCTCCCTCAAACTATAGGTAAATAGTAGGACAGGCCGGTTTCTTCAGCCTTGATAAAGCAACTAGTCTAGGACAAGGAAAACTCTGAATTCAAACATGTTAAACTCCGCTTAAAATTTGACCTTGTGTCATCTCATGCCCTAGAAGAGGGGTTAGTAAATATGGCTATGTACACGGATTTTTAGCATCACGTTATTAAAAGGATTTTAAAATTTAAGTAACTTTTATTTCTGGTTTTAATTGAAAAATAATCATTTGATGTTACCTATAAAAGAAACTACTTTCGAACTGGTGAATGTTCAAGAATGCAAATAATGCACACAACAAATTATGATGTTACACAGGCTTCACACACATCGAGGAGTATTTGGGAGCGTGTCTCCGTGGCTTTATGGCTAAAGTATTCGACTGCGATACTGTAGTAAGCGAGTTCGAACTCCAGTCGCTCTATCATATTCACTTTCGGACTAATTCCTTTGGAAAAGATATGAACCCTTTATTCTCCCAACTGTACTTTAAATAGTATTGCTACTGTTCTTCTACAAGGATGGCTTTGGCATTAAAAACCCACGAAGGTTGATCTGCCATTTAAGAAAGAAATAATTAATAATATTTAGCAACATATCTCGGAAAGATAAGCTTCCAAAAGTTCTCGAAAAAAACTCATTTCATATTTTTCTATTTGAAAAAACTGTTTTTAAATGGTATCTATTCTTTTTGCAACTGACTGATTCTAAAGTCAAGAATATTTTTCGTCATATATCGTTCTTCCAATAAAAAAAGAAAGAAAAGGAAAGAAGCATTGCACATTGATGGTTTAGAAGGTGCCAATATTACCACAATTTAACTTAGCTAGTCACTTAAGAATATCGAATTGCACTATACGATTCCATTTGCTAGAAGTAGGCTATTCATTACCATCACCGTAATAACACACATTCAGAAGAAATAACTTTGTTTTTAAAGTACCAATTGTTTTGTTGTCGTGAGGTGGGAATATGAAATTATAATCCTTCCCATGAAAATTGTTGGCAAATTATTTATAAAGTCGATCCATTGATTTCAAAAAAAGGTGATAGAATCGTGTCAACCTAAGAGTTTTTACAGGGGAAAAAGTTTTCAAAGTTATTTGTATACATTTTCTTTTTCGATTGCAATTAATTGCTGAATCGCCAAAAACATTATAGACAGATCTGTTCTAATTTCTATCGTTTGCATAAGTTACTTTTAAACTTAATATTTTTTTCGTTTACATCCGAGAAATCCCGACCAATAACTTTTGAAGTCAGAATTTTCTGGGTTTTTTTTATTTATTCCTGTTGAGATTTTCTAATTAAGAATAAAATTTCTTTTGGCACTCTGTAAATATCGTGCAGTATATATTTTGATTATATATATATATATATATATATATATATATATATATATATATATATATATGTCTGTGTGTGTGTGTGTGTGTGTGTGTGTGTGTGTGTGTGTGTGTGTGTGTGTGTGTGTGTGAGTGAATGGGACGTCAAAGTGAGATGCCACATCTTTTGGAAGATAAGTCAGAAATGGATGCTTATAAACAACTTAGATACTAAATTTTTAACTTCAAATTAATCATTTCAACTCGAACTAACTTCCTGTTGATGACATCACACTAATTTCATTTTCATTATCATCACAAAGAGGAAAGGTTTCCTCGAATTTGGCAAAAAAAACTCATATTTATTTTTAAATGTTTCAATTCCAGTACATAATATTTTGTTCAATATTTTCTTTGATGGTCATTTGTTTTTACGGCATATCAAACCTTGCAGGTTATTTACTGAGAAATCCTGTTTATACATATATTAGATATATATGATTTGTAATAGAATAGTTTGAAGGCAGCACTTTTTTAACGAACCAAAGCTCATTAGTCTGCACACTGTTAAATAGTTTCAAGTATTGCTATTTAACTTTAATAGCGGTATTTGCACACAGTAAAATGGTTTCAAGAATTGCTGTGTTGCACTAACAATTCGATTTAACACCACTCATTAGTTTGCACATAGTTAAATGGTAAAACAGTTTTATTTGATTCCTAAATGTGACCCTAACGGGTACTAACATTCCAGGTTAGAGTTAGGCAGGGAATGATTTAAATTAAAGGGTACATATTTCCGAACGCTCCAATGTTGGAGCCTCACTATCAGATGTAGTTTATTGTCATATCTTGGACACAAGTTGGTTGGTATAAGAAAGGAGGCGGCAACATTATGTGGGCTGCAAAAAGGAGGTATTCGAACCAAGTTAGAAACGAAGATTTATCTTTACATTTAGTTTCTTGTAAGGATTCTATTGGAGTGTCCTCGTCGTATAATGGTTAAAATGCTGGACTGTGGAATCGAAGTAAGTGAGTTCGAATTCTAGTCGCGCTTTTACGTTCGCTTTCGAGCAAATATATTTGGGGAAGTTATGAACCTCTCAGCTTATCCTCTCAGCTATGGGTTAAATACTACCACAACTGTCCTTCTTGAAGGATGTATTCGTTATTGAATAACCCAAGAAGGTTGGTATGCCATTAAACAAATAAAACAATCCTTCTCCGAGTCTTTACTCAAAACCTAGGGTGAGAGAAGGTAGGGATTATATATAATAAGTTTTTCTGCCTCTTTGGGGTTATATTTTTCCGTCACATTGATAGTACACTCAAGAGATGAGCAGTTGTGCAAAAGACAGTATTTTGTATTTCATATAGGCTTTGATGGCTAGGTATCTTTTTAATACCATGACAGACAAGTAGTGATGAGATATTTTTCTCTGATAAGATGTGACAAAAAGGAAGGGTTCCCTTTTTTGGATTTTAGAATATTTTAAAATATACTAAAATGCATACGTTTTTAAAACCGTTCTTAATTTTTACACGTACCACAGAATCTTATATATATATATATATATATATATATATATATATATATATATTATTCAGTGCGAATTTTAGATTTGAGACCCCACAAAAGATGTAACATATTGACCCTCGACAAATCCGTCAGTCAAGAGATGCACTTGTGTAAATAAGCGGAAGAACAGCGGAAGCAGGTGGACAATTATATAACCAGGTGCACGAGGTGGTTCGAGCCAGTTGGAGCCAGTTGGGGACAAGATGCTGAAGTGAGAGCCAGCGGCAGACAGAGGGATTTGGGCCCTCAGTGACCCACGGTTTAGCAACCCCAGCCAAGATAAAAAAGAAGTACTGCTATGGTCAGAAGAACTTGGGCCAATATGTAGCAGTCTGTCCCCGTCTCCAACTTACCTCTCACACACAACCAACATCAACCTTTTCGAGAATAAAGAGTGAGAGATATATTTTTATAAAGAAGTGTGTTCGTTCGTTCATTGAAGTTCGTCATTATTGTTGACTATGTTTCAGCTTATATTTGTATATGTATATGTCTGCGGCTATACAACAAAGAGTCTAAACCGGAGAGTAGGTCAGTTGAGAGGCAATAGGTGTCTCAATTGGCTCATCGTCCGTTGACCTTGAAGGTCGTTCAAGTATGGGATTGTCTTTTGAGACGATTATTCTCGATTTGGAACGGCTTCTTTCCCATATGTGTTTGCATATTACAAAAAAGTTTCCATATTTATTTTTTTTTTCTAATTTGAAAGTGAATTTCCTACAAGGACCCTTCATAGATCAACTCGAAGAAAAACAAATGACACGTTCACTCCAAAACAGGAATTCCAATATTCATCAACGAGGTGTAATGCATTTTTAATACAATAATGTCAATGTTCCTAGAACGCAATATTTAATTCATACGTGCACTGACCAGTAGCACTGTTTATTGAATTTTAGTTCTTCTTTTGACGCACTTTGTAGGTAATATAAAATATTCATAACATTCCTTCTTTTCTCGTAACAGCAACTAGAAAATATTTTTCAAATTCCTAGTATGAAAACACCTGCACGGCAGTAATATATGTGTACACACACAAACACACACAAAGATAGATAGGTAGATAGATAGATGTAATATAAACACACACACAAACACACACACACACACAAACACACACATATATATATGTGTTTATTTCATCTATCCGTCTACCTATCTCTCTCTATATATATGCAGGATTAATATATCTTTATATAATATGAAATATATGTCAGTGTGTGGCTTGGTATGGTTTGGTTTGGCTTCTTTGTTTAATGGTATATCAACCTACGTGGGTTATTGTTATATATCTTACCAATGAACATTAATGGGTATGTCCCTTTCCTCATAAATACGTTGGACACTATTGTAAGATTGGGGTAAAATATGCTGACTGGGTTCCTCGGGTCGTGTAATGGTTAGCAAGATGGACTAGCAAACCTTCACGAGCGAGTTCGAGTCTCATTGGGTGCCCCATTGATACGGATTGTGCCGCATCGAAGCAAAAAGCTTCGTAGATTATTAATATATGCTGACAAAATAGTCACCACGAGCAGTGGTTTACCTTCTTCACGCCGCTGGCGAGTATTGTAATATGTTTTATGTTATAAAGATTCCCATTGCATTTGCAACCTCCGTTTTTGTTATTTCTTATTCAGTAACCTTTTAGGTTACAAGCGTTATTTAATGCCAAATTGATCCTTGCAAAAGAACAATAGAGGTGCTATTTAACCCATAGCAGATGGATACTAGTGTTCATACCTTTCCCAAGAGTATAAGCCCGAACTGGGGATCGAACTTGCTTACTAAAATGTCGCAGTCCCGTACGTTAGCTGCTACGCCGTTAGTGTGTGTATACAGGGATACATTAGACGAATTTAAAAAATTTCGGTTTTATTTGCAAAAACCTTTTATTTGTAATAGCATCATCTTTTAATCCACAGAGAATTCCATTTATACCATCTTCAAATTGTGTATTCCAACATAAAAAAAAATGATTCCAATTGATTGACACAAAGTCAATCTTTAAGCGTCATATGGGTGATTTTAGTTAAGAATTTTCCTTCTTGACCGTTTGCCATACCAAGGTTAAAGAACCCAGTATGCTCTGCTATTCATCCAAAGGTGGAAAGAACAGTTGAATTCCTGCCTTTCACTTGGGTATTAACGCAATGTGAAATGTAAACAGCCTTGTCTGTGGACTGAACTAGTCCACTTTTTACGACGACACCCGTTACGCTACAAGCGCCTTGTTTGTAGTAAAAAAACACAAAATAGGTAAAAGTAAAAATGAGCTAGAAATAAACGAGGAAAATAGTTTATCTTAGTCAGTGTTCAAATGTTTTAGTCGTGCCGTTTGGCTGTTAGGTAGGAGGAATTTGAGCACTGTGTTAGCAACGATCCCCGTCATGTGATGTGGTTAAAACAATAGAAATTAAACAGCGATGAAAATATCGTAAGGTGAAAGATGTTGTTTATCTGTGTTTATAAACAAACGAACTAAGTGCAGATTTTTGCACCATTTGGAAATCAGTTTTCAGAAAAATTTAATTTTTAACAGTTAAAGCTTCCTGTATCAACATTTAATTCATTTGAAGAATTATTTTACTGGGAATTTGGATGAGGAAAACAGCTAGTTTTGTTATAAGAGCAATTTTTTTCAATTTTGTTTGTCATCGCCTGAAAAAACACAAAGAAAATATAAGTTGAAGAATGTTGGACAGCATTAAAAAAAACAGACCAATCATAATAAGACGTGTTAAATAAATAAAATGGTTCCCAGAAACTCTGGAATCGGATTTTTAAAAATTTCAGTCTTGTTTAAATTTCGCTTGAGGATTTTTGTACAAGTATGGATGGGTGGTAATAAAATAAATTAAGGGGAATATTTGATGTATTTTATTGGAAAAAAAAAAGTGTTTTGTTGATATTTTATGGCATATCAACCCTTCTGTGTTATTCAATGCCAAATCCTATTTTTATACATATCTATGATTTGTAAGCGAATAATTTGCTGGTAACTTTATTTCTAAAAGAGCGGTTATAACTTATTTGTTTGCACACAGTTGAATGGTTGCAAGTATTCTTATCTAACACTAATAATTCTTTTGGTATTACTCATTTGTTTGAACACAGTTAAATGGTTGCAAGTCTTTCTATCAAACAGTGATAATGATAATTATATTACTCATTTGTTTGCTCACAGTTAAATGGTTTCATGTATTGCTATTTAGAAATAGTAATTCTATTTATCAAGTATTCCTTTGGAATATAAATAATATGTACTCAGCAGTATGATGTGAAATAACAAATAATAATGGTTTTAGTAAATAATTGACCAGTTGTTCAACATCATCATCATCATGTCGTGCCGCTAGCACGGATATCCCTGACCCTCTCTCGCCATTTCTCCCTATCGTTCATCGCCTCTGGTAGGTCTTCAGGGCTACATCCCGTATCCTCACATAGCTGCTGTATGTATGTTCTAGCTGGTTGTCCTGCTTTTGCACGGCCATATGTGAGGGTCCATAGGAGTACAACACTTGTGAGCTCGTCTCTGCTTCTCCAGCAGTGTCCTGCGTGTCTGGTTCGTCTAACTTGGATAATTCTAGTGATGGAAGGCAGGTGGCCGTGCTTTGTGGGGTTTTGCCGCCAGGACTTATTCAATATTGGTCGCAACATTCTTGTGTAGTTGCCGTCTAGCTTCTTCTCCAGCCGTTTTGTTAGCGTCTAAGCAGTATCGACACGACCGCTGCCTGGGAGAAACTGCGTTTCATTTATCGGTCAGGTTTGATGTCCATATGATCGAGAGCTTATCGATAGCTGTCCATGCCTTCGTTAGCTGCGAGTCGATGTCTTTTTCGGTTGATGAGACTCTACTTCCTAGATAGGTGAATTTGTAATGGAGTATCACCATCAGATGCAGTTAAGTGTCATACCTTGAGCACTTGTTCGGTGGTATGGAAAAAAAGAGGAAGCAACATTATCATATTTACCAATCCCTCCACTCGGGCAGGATATGACACTAGGTCATTTTTTAAGCTGAGTTTAACAGGTTTGAATTCAGAGTTTTCCTTCTCCGAGACTAGTTGCCTTACCAATGCTGAATAACCCAGTCTGCCCTACTATAAGGAAGCAACATTATGTGGGCCTGTATATCACCTACTGACGCAAAAAGACGGTGTTCGAACCAATTTAAAAAGCGACGATTATGAACGCTGATTTTTGCGCAGACGTGAGAGGCGCTCTCCACTTTGAAAAATGACTCAAAATAATCTTCTAACTTTCTAGCTGGGCCATACTAAGCAAAGCTTAATATATACTGATTTGCTTGTGTCCTCATCTATTTTTATTTTCCAGACGAGCTTTGTATTCTCCAACTTTTTTTCTGGTTCCTGTCGAACATCACAAATGGCCTAGTTGATAAAAGCGTTAAGTAATGCTGTGTAAGGATACTTGATAGTCGTGAGTTCAATCCTTGGCGCAGGCGGCATATAAAGAAAACCTTAAATCCTCTAGCTCAATCCAAGAGATAGAAAAGTGACATTTTAAAGACGATGGGAATAAGGAAACATTCAGATTCCAGCTATTCTCTATGAATCGATAATGGAATGAGGACAATCAACCCCTCTGGGTTGAATAAAGGGATCACTAAGAAGAATTAACTGATATGAGATATGCTCCAAGCGTGAACAATAGAAAGAGAACAATCAACGCCCCGGGGAGAGAATAAAGGGTTCGAAATACCGTTTTGTACCCCGGACTAAGATAAGCTTGTTCAACAAAAACGCGAACACTAATCCGTATATATAATAAAACCCCGATTTATTTTTGTAGACAGGATTTGTTTGGTTTATTTAACGGAATATCAGCCCTTTATGGGTTATTTAAAGCTGAAATACTTTTATTGCTTCAAATGCTTTTCCCACCATTGTGCTACTGATATATCAATAAATCTATTTTGAAGAAGACTCCGGAAACTGGGTGTTAAAATTAATCCTTTCAACATGGTGAAATCCTTTTCAATTTGTGTATATATATATATATATATATATATTTGTGTGTGTGTGGTTTAGTTTCTTTGTTTAATGATATAACAACCTCCATGAGTTATTTAATGCCAAAGCTATCCTTTTAGAAGAACAGCACTCATGCCATTTCACCCATAGCTGAGATGATAAGAGGGTTCATGCCTTTCCCAAGGGAAATTGTCCAAAAGTGAACGTAATAGCGCAACTGGAATTCGAACTCGCTTACTACGATTCTGCAGTCCAGCGTTTTAGCCATTACACCATGAGGATACCCCCCATATGTGTGTGTGTTTGTGAGTGTGCTTAAATGTATAGGGCAGACACTATTCTCTCTTTGATCCGTTCAAGTCTCCGTACGAGTCGTTTGGCTTTTACATGGAATGTATTTAGGAAGGTACTGAATTTAGGAAGGATACATAACTACTCTTTAAAAATACGGCACCTTCCTAAATTAATTCCATCCAAAAGTCAAATAACTTATACAGGTACTTGAACGGATCAAAGATAGAAAAGGCAGACACAAAGTGTCTTTCTTTTTTAATCAAACGGGTTTAAAAGAGAAAATGCTGGCTATATCTAGGCAGTATATATATAGGGGGGAAGGTACTGAGCAATACCATCCTTCTCTTGGGAATTACAATAACTTATATACTGGTTCACGGAGGCGCTCATTTTGTTATTGTTGACATCGTGGGAAATGAACACGGTGACCCGAGTTCAAATTTTGAACAAGGCTGGAATTTAGTAAAGTATTCCATTCGAAACTCTCGTAAGGTTAATAAATACGAGAGATACCTTAAGAAGAAGATGAAAAACAGTTGAAACATTATGGTTATAAGGATAGATAAGACGGAGTCTCTAATCCGATCACATTAGTGCTTAATAATTCATATTGTGAATTGAATTATCATGACCAGAAAATCCGCCGAACACCTACGCTCGATATACGGGAAGACAGGACAGTTTTTTCGACTTTATTAAGTCTCATCAGCAGTGTGTACTGTAATCTCCACTGGAGATCGAACCAGGGACCACAGATTACAATGCCGAAACTCTACAACTGAGCCACCAGTTCATATCGAACACAAGTGACGCCAAATTAACTAGTCATGGTAATTGCGCAGCCAAATAACCTAAATGTGTCTTGCAAATTACATCCGTACTCAGAGGACACGGTTACCCTCAGGGCCACGTCTTCCCAAGAAGCTTTGATGATGAGACCTAATAAGGTCGAAACTGCTGTCCAGTGTTCCCAGAGGTGTTCTGGTCATGGTAATTCAATTCACAATATTAATTCCTCAACTTAAAAAAAAAATAAAAATAAAAACATGTACTTCAAAAATTCAGTTTAGAATTTCAAAATGACGATGAAAACATGAAGTATGAATGAGCGTAATAAGAGGTAGATTCTTATAATTTTAATGATAACGAAATCTATCACTAGTCGTACACAGTGACCTTCGCTAAGTATCAACTGATAGCAAGTCTTCTTAGAGTTGAAGAACTTCCCTCAGTATTCTGCTTTCACTAATGCCGTGGGGCTTTTGTTTTGTTTGTTTTCCTTTTATTTTTATTTTCCAAGGTCATTTGTTCCTCAGATTTCCAATTCTTTCAATCGTTTTGTTGAATTCTACGAAACTGTTCCAAATGTTCAAATAACCATGAGTACAAATGTGACCTGATTTTTTAATTTCAGTTAGTGGTATGCTGGACTGGTTGAATGTAATATTTGGGAGGTTTTCTTGATTAGTTTTCTTTTCGATCTTGTCTACGAGGCTGGACAAAGTAACTTATTAAATTTTCAAGTCCAAACGAACTTTCTGCACTTTCTTTTTCAGGGAACCTTTTGTATCTAATATCATTTATTTGCAGAGTCGAACACAAGTTGTTCGGAATTGCCGAGTCAATTTCATATTCTTTCTAGGTTAATTTGCTACATTCCCGTAAGCCTTTCAGTTTCATGCCTATTTTGGCTTTGATTAAGATACATAGCTTTTCATATGCTATTACCATAGAACCCTTTTCCTTTTGCAAATACCCTTCACACACCCATACTTAGAAGCAACTGTTGCAGCAAAAATATAGATCATAATGATGATAATGATAATAAGCGAATACAGCAAAGTCGCGCAAAATATAAGACTAAACACGACTGGGTGGGAGAAGGTGATCCAATGGGAATTGTGCAAGAAATTGAAATTTAACCATGTGAACAAATCGTATATGCACAAACCAGAATCTATCCAGGAGAATGAGACGCACAAAATTCCCTGGGATTTTGAGATACGATCAGATCACTAAATCCGAGGATCAAATTCACTATAAAGTAATGATTATTGGTTTAGTTTCTTTATTTAATGGAATATCAAACTTCGTGGGTTATTTCATGCCAAAGTCATCCTTATAAAAGGAAGAAGTAATGGCACGAATTAACCCATTGCTTGGCGGTAAGAAGGGAATTCATATCTGATAATTATTAGCTAAAAATTGACCTAAAAACCAGCATGTTAGCCACTACGTCAGGTAAATATAGTCGATCTACGTCTAGTGGCAAAGGTCGTTCAAAAATTACCATATCCTTACTCAGATATTAGATTTATCTCATACCTCTCACATTTGTATGGGACTCACAAGCACGTTTTTTTTATAAGTGGTATTGTGTTGCTGCAACAAAGTTGCTTAGTTATGACTTTTATTCTAGATAAGGCTTAGAACTTTTTGAACGACCTGGCATTTGATTCTAAGACACCAGTGGTAAAGCTATGGGGAACGTGGTGTACTCCGTCACAGCCATTACTCTCGAGTGCACTCTGATCTGCTGTGGTTGTACCTGTTAGGGTTCCATCTTTGTTTCAAATAGAAAATTATACGTATTCAATCGTACTGTGGGTTCTTAAGAAACAAAGATACAGAAAAATATATTGGCACGTATAATGAACGCAATTCTTTAACCTACGAGGATCATTAAATAAGTTTCCAGACTTTTTTCGTATGGGCACTTTTATTGATAGTAGACACATGAAACTCGAGTCCTCTTCGAAGTAATCTCCTCTGGCTGCAATGCACTTGTTGTACCGTTCCAACAACTTCTGGAAGACTCCATGGAAGTCCTCTTGTGTGAGCGTGTCAATGACCTTCGTCACAGCCTCTTTTATCTCCTCAGTTGTCTCATAACGACAACCACTGAACTTAGGGAATAAACAAAAGTCACAGAGAGCAAGGTCTGGACTATAGGGAAGCTGAGGAACTGTCTTGATGCCTATCTTGGTCAAATAGTCTGTGACAAGGATGGAGCCGTATACTGGTGAAGTGTCCTGGTGGAAATGCCACTGACCCGATTTGAAGAGCGCTGGCCTCTCTCTTCCTGAACTCCCTTAAAACCTCAACATATTAACCATAACTGTAATCCTAACCCTTTGGCCATTCAACTCTGGTTCATTGACTTCCTTATTCCTCCCACACCTCTCATCATCCCTCACAGATTCCCTGCTTTCCTTGAATCTCTTATACCACTCAAAAACTGATGCTCGATTCATGCAAGATGGTCGAAAAGCAGTCTGAAGCATTCCATACGTTTCTGTGGCATTTTTTCCAAGTTTAAAACAGAATTTTATTGCATATCCTTCTTCTAAAATGTCCTCACGTCCAGATTGCACTTTTGAAAGTCACCAGCTGTGACAATCAGGCTTTAGTAGGGTGTAATCCAATTGCTGCTGTGGCAGTTCATTTCAAGCTAAAATCATAAAAATTTGCAAGTGATCTCATAAGATGTATTGCAATAACATAGTGAATTTTCAAGAGTCTACGACAATTTTAAATGCCTGTACAAAAAAAGGCTGGAATCTTATTGAATGCACCACGTATAGAATAATTCTTGATGGGTCAACATGCAGTTAAAATCAATCTTGCCGTCAGTAATCCTTGCCTTGATGCCTGATCACTGACTTTCCTTTTTTTTCCTATTTATCCATAGTTTTCTATAGTGGAGGTGTTCGTGGAATAATGGATATCGTCGTAGGAAATGAACTCAGCGATAGAAGTTCAAATCCTGGGCAAAACTGTTTGTATTTCATATAGTACTTATACCCTTGGGAAAGATATAAATCTAATATTTCTCCCTCCAGCTATGGGTAAATAGTTGGATAGACTGGGATCTTCAGCCTTGGTTGGGCAACCGGTCTTAGAGAAGGAAAACTCAGACTTCAAAAATTGACATTGAGTCGCATCCTTCTTGTGGTGATGGCTTTACTAAATATGTATATTTCTATATTAGAACATAAGTAACGAATTTTACATTATACATGCAATAGCTCTATTTAGTCACTAGCACTTACGTCAATTCTTGATCACATAAATTTCTTTCTTCTTGATTTTCAATAGATTTGCATCGTAAAATAAGTTAAAATTCAAGCGTATAGTGAATGTGCCTGCGTGTATATGCATGTATGTGTTTGCGTGCAGGTATGTGTATGTATGATTATCTGTTCATATAAAAAGTTTGAAGAAGTGCACGTTGTTTGCCAGAAGAAAGGAAATAATTTATAACAGTTGCTTCGCTACGAAGACGTTGCAAAACCAAGTGGCTAGGTGTAATTAATGCTAACGTCAACCAGTCAAATGTAAGGAGGAAAAGTGAAACCAGAATTAAATAACTTATTAGGACTAATTATCTTCTGATCTAAAGTACACAATTAGAAACAATCAGAACGTTTCATTATGAAATTAAGAAATGTTACAACTTATTAAACGTTGATATATATATATATATATAGGGAGAGATAGAGAGAGAAAGAGAGGGAGAGAGATATGGAAAGAGAAAAAGAGAAATAGACAGACAGAAATAAGAAGGGAGAGAACTTATTAAAACGTAAACGATATTAAGATTTTACGCATATAAACACACACACACACACGTATATATATATATATATATAAGTAGAGAAAGAAATCTCATTAAAACGTTGCACAAAATAATAGAAAGATTATTTACATATATAGAGAAGGAAAAAGAGAGATAACTTATTAAAACTTTACCATAAATAATATTAAGATTTAAATGCACACACACACACACACACACACACATATATTTATATATATACATATATATATATATATATATAGAGAGAGAGAGAGAGAGAGAGAAACAGATAGACAGATTCAAAGAGATAGGTAGAAAATTCATCAAACGTTTCAAGAAATAATGCTAAAATAATAAATATACATTTATATATATATATATACACACACACACACATATATATATATATATGCATTTGCAACTTTTTCATTTAGGTAAGTAAATCTATGTCGAATTCGATGACATCAGTTCGTAGTTGTTTGGAAACTTCTGAAGAACACTTAAAACATATTTAGACGACGCTAAAAACTGTCGCTCGTCAAATGAATAATGAATTTTTATAGCAACAATGAATTCTTTAATGTAAAATGCATTTTCTCTGAAGACAGCGTCTATGAGGTACAATAAACTGAATCTGTGATGTAATGAGACGCAAATCTAGTTATTGTCTTTCCCTATTTATTTTCTTGCCGTGGGATTATATTTTTTTGCCTCGATGTATAAGAAGAAAAGAAAAAAAGATTTGAAGAAATGTATAAAATCGCTTAAGTTACTTTTACAAAGACTTTTTGCACTTTTTTCTACTTTACATCAACCAGTGCCCAGTGAGAAAGTGTGTAAGAAATATAACGTTGATTCTTCGTGACCTCTGCTTTCTTGTCAACTCAAGTTTTTCTTTTTATTCTTTTCCTTTTTTCTTTTCTTTTCCTTTTTTTTTTTTTTTTTCATCTATCTACTTATTTATTTATGGTGTCGCCCATTTGGCTGATATCGACTTTTTGACCAAGCAAAGAGGAAATAGTTTTTAAAAAGCTTCTTTGATATCACTTTTATTTTTTTATTTGTTATTTGGTTTGATGTAAATGCTGCCTCTTCAACATTTCCTTGCTTACATCGGCTGGTATCCAGTAATATGTCTTCCTATAGATTTTTTTGTATATATAAGAGTGAAGCCAATGTCTTACAATATTTTGGTAACATGAGACACAATTTGGTAGCCCCAGATGCTTTTACCAAGGTCGTGAAAGTAACGAACCATTCTAGACTCTGAGGTACCGTGCTCGCTTGATACTTTCCAAGACGTAACCCACCTGACTGACCTCCAATAGCTTGGAGCAGAGCCTCTGAATTCACGTATTTTGGCCAACCTAATCTTGCCTGATCGTCGTGGTTCATGCAACCTGAACGAAATTCCATGAAACAACTTGTTACTGTATTGTGATAAGTACGTCTTCACCTTTCGCACAGCAAATGTTTTAGCTAGCTTCCGTAACGTTGTTGCGCAATTTGCACTCGTAAAGTATAAGTTCTCGAATTAGACTGCTTGGCACGTTCATTTCTGTGACTTTCAAATAACACAGAGAATAAAACAATGCACAACGTCTCAACGTACCACGATACAACAAATCACAGCTAGTACATACGACGCTTGAACTGCTTCGGTCAGGTGATATACAAAGCTCAAATTAGCACGTACCAAAATATTACAAAACCTTTGGCTCATCCTAGTATTATCTAAGTTTCGGTTACCCTGTTACGAAGCTTCTAGTGAAGAGCCCTAGTGAAGGCCTCTGTGAATTTAAAACTCACTAAATCACTAATATTCTGGGGAACTTATATACTTATATTTACCAACCCCTCCACTCGGGAAGGATATGACACAAGGTCAATTTTTAAGCGGAGTTTAACAGGTTTGAAATCAGAGTTTTCCTTCTCCTAGACTAGTTGCTAAAGAACCTAGTCTACCCTACTATTTACCTATAGCTGGAGGGAGAGTAATTGGATTGATACCTTTCCCAAGGGTATTAGTGCTATGTGAAATGCAATCAGTCTCGTCCAGGATTTGAACTCGTGTCACCGTGTCCATTTCCTACGACGATAACCATTACACCACAGGCTCCTCCTTTTGGGGGGGAACTTATATACTGATAACTATTTGACAAGGAGATACGCTGGGTATTTTTTAGGTTTTAGAGAAACACTGTTGGAAAAATTATTTATTAACTTAATATACACTAGACGATCCGTGAAACTGTTCACAGAGATATATGATGGAATTAATTTAGGAAGAAATGAAATATTCTAGCTATTAGTTCATAGCTAGCTCTGTTATATCATGAATTTAAATTATTAATAAAGGATATCAAGCATTAAGGCAGACCTTCCAAAGTTACATTCACTTACAACTTGGACGGAAATTGGTTTATTCTCAAAGTTGGAGCATTTTAAAATTATTATTCAAATAACAAATCTCAATAACATGTGAGACATTCAGTTGGTTATAAGTACATATGTACATACCAAGAAATATAGTAATATTATTAACTATTTACTAATTTTCGCTTACCTTGCCATAAAGTCAAAAGTGCGAAACCAAGTCAGGATCAAACTCAAATCACAACCATACAAGACAAATTTCATAACCATTGCTAAGGAGAAAGAAACCAAATTTATTATATGTAACATCATAAAATATTCAGTTGTTGATATATTAAGACATTTTTACACAGTGATAGGGAAATCTTAGAAGTATCTTAAAAGTTTAATCGGCTGTTTATTGCACATTGATTAATTTTAACAACATGATCTGTCTGGGATTATTTTATACCTAGAGGTTAGGGAAACGCGTTCATTGTACATTTTTGCGTAATTTCTGATATTTTTGGGCGGGGAGTTTATATAAGATATCGAGTATTCCTATCAAATATTTTCCCATAGTTCTTTGATTTCAAGTATTTTTGTGTAATACTAATAATTTATACGCAATCGAATGCTTTCAAGTAACTATATCACTTTGATAATCATTTGTTTGACAACAGTTTGTTCGCCAATGGCCCGGGAAACCGGGGTTCAATCTCAAGTCGTGTCATACCAAAAACTAAAAAAATGGTACTTGATACCTCCTTGCTTAACTCTCAGCATTATAAGGTAAGTATTAGGAGTAAAGTGGAGCCATCTAGGGAAAGGAGTAGCACCCTCCTCTACACCTCGGTGTAGTAACTATTGAAAATGAAGTTGGTCGCCAACTTTCCTTTTTATATATATTATATAAAGTAACTAATAAGAATAATCCTGACTAAACAATTATAGCTTCAAGTAACTATTTTTTATACAAATAGTTTACTCAGTTATATGACATCAAGTATTCCTATCTGATTCAAATAATTTTTAAGTTGATTTATTTGGCCCACAAGTTAGGACTCTGATTGGTATAACTACTACTAGTGGACGTATACGTAATGTCAATGAAAGGATAGTCAACAGTCCCAAAAGCTCCAGAACTGTAGCCTCACCACTGGATGCAATTTGGTGTCATGCTCAGGACATTCTTCTACGAGGGATATAGTCAGCGTATTATAAGCCTCAACGACGCGGCGATTAATTGTATAATCTTTTAGAATTTTTAAAGAAAATCTGAGAACCTTTGTTTATTTTATTGAAAATCGTAGCCGGATATTCGACATTGTTTACACTTTGTGATCGTTATAGAGTAGCTAGCACCCCTTCAACACTCTCCTAGAATGATTGTCTCATAGCCATAAATAGGCCACGATTAAGGACTTCGATAATTGATTAATAAGCTGGATCGAGTAGATGTGGCACACTTCGGCCGGGCGTGGTATCTGCGGCACGAATCTGGTCGGGCCTATCATGTCTCTGTATACAGTAGTCCGCCTAGGCTACCTGGCGCAGGTGCCGGGGAGGTCTAGCATTCACGTCACGCGGCCAAGACTGTCATTCCTCGAGCCTCAGGGGGCGTCCCCACAGGCTCTGGCTTTCCTTGGAGGAGCTAGGTTTATCGCCTGGCGCCTAAAACCTAGCAATCGACTGATTTATACCTTTTTAGGAGGATGCCTACGTAGCCTGAGGTATTTTAGGGAATACTGGGCGTGTCTGGGTTACGGTCCTGCGCCCGGACCAATCTAAAAAAGGCTTTGTGCTGTCGTTTCCTGTTTAGTGGGGCGCGCGACAAATAACTTGATTAATAAGCAGATATTAAGTTAATTAATATTCGAACTGATCTTGCTTCGTTTGGCTATACAGCATTTGCCCCTCCTCTATTCCTTGTAAATTGTCTTGTTAATTGTTTGTAACTTATTGGACTGTGTTTTTGTATGCATCCGTAGGTACCGGATACTGGTGCTGATATATATATTAAGCAATCAATCATTCTTCTCTGTGTATCATTTACCTTAACGATACAAATATTGGTGACCAGGATTCGAGAAATTGCAACTGATACAACAGATTGGTGACCAGGATTCGAGAAATCCCAACTGATACAACAGATTGGTGACCGGGATTCGAGAAATTGCAACTGATACAGCAGATTGGTGACCAGGATTCGAGAAATTGCAACTGATACAACAGATTGGTGACCAGGATTCGAGAAATCCCAACTGATACAACAGATTGGTGACCAGGATTCGAGAAATCGCAACTGATACAACAGATTGGTGACCGGGATTCGAGAAATTGCAACTGATACAACAGATTGGTGACCAGGATTCGAGAAATCGCAACTGATACAACAGATTGACAAAGATACCAGCAAAGGACGAAGAATCACGCAGAAACAATTATTGGAAGTACAAACTGACAAGTTCTACTCAATTACAAAAATGAAGGATTTTTAAAATGCATGCTGGAATTCTTGAAACAGCAAGAAATAGGAAAAGAAAAAATTTGAGAACCAACGTCAAGAAGTCTTAGAAAAGCATCGAAAAGAACTCGAGCAATAAGAAAAAAGGTTTTCAAAATTACCGGAAACTTTCTCAAAAAAAGAAAATGATCCAGGTAGCTCTAATATCTTTTCTCAGGATTCCGTAATCAACTCGATTGGTGAATTTCTATACAAACCAGACGAAGAAATCACATTCGGCGCATACTTTCGGAGATATGAAGAAATATTTTTAGAAAAACACAGTGTAACATGGTCGGATGAAATAAAAGGTGGGATTATTTCTGGGTATGTTCGGCGCTGTGGAACACGGAATGTACGCAAATTTTATACTCCCAAGACATCCTGGAGAAATTTAACAACAGGAAACTATACAAATATTAACAAAAATATACGGGGAACGGTGTTCACTTTTTAATACACTATGGCAGTGTTTGAATCTTACAAAGAAAGAAATTGTGGACTACTCGACTTTTGCCAATATCGTTAACAGAGGATGTGAAAACTTTAGATACACCGGATAATGGTGCTGAATAAATATATTAAGCATTCATTCTTCTCTGTGTATCATTTACTTTGAGGATACAACAACGACTCATCGAGTGCAACAGAAACGAAGCAATTGGTCACTGAAGCTTTGGCAAATGATGCAATAGGTTCAAAGATATTTGATGTAGAAATATTCATAAGTTAATTATTCTATTCATTCAAAAAGGTTTGTTTTGATTTGGTTTAGCTTTATGGCATATCAACCATTGTTTGTTATTTAATGCCAAATCCATTTTTATACATATAAAAGTAAAGTTAGCGACCATAGTCGAGGGTGACCCGAAGGCTCCCTTTTCGATAGCTACTACACCAAGGTGTAGGGGAGGGCGCTACTCCATTCCCAGGATTGCTCCACTTTACCCTTGAACCGTACCTTATAATGCTGAGTGTTAAGCAAGGTGGTATCAAGTTCCATTTTTAAAGTCTTTGGTATGACTCGACCTGGGATTGAACCCAGGTCTCCCGGGCCACTCGCGAACACTCTAACCGCTGGGCCAATGTCCCGGTCCAGCGGTTAGAGTGTTCGCCAATGGCCCGGGAGACCTGGGTTCAATCCCAGGTCGAGTCATACCAAAGACTTTAAAAATGGAACTTGATACCACCTTGCTTAACACTCAGCATTATAAGGTACGGTTCAAGGGTAAAGTGGAGCAATCCAGGGAATGGAGTAGCGCCCTCCCCTACACCTTGGTGTAGTAGCTATCGAAAAGGGAGCCTTCGGGTCACCCTCGACTATGGTCGCTAACTTTATACATATAAACAGTTCTATTTCAAACAATTTAGCTGAGCATAACTGCACAATTTCAATGTCAAAAGCAGTTCTATTTCAAGTTTTTCAGTTCAGTCAGCCAAGTTAAAGGATTCCAAGTATAACTAACAATTCAAATAAACATACATTTTTCTACACACAGATTAATGTAAAACGGTTCTATTTCAAACAATTCAGTTTAGCATCTATTCGACGCATAGCTTGGACCCTATAAGGTGCCACCACTCCAGGACAGAGTGGACCAGGGAGTGACAGCAATAAAAAGGTATTCCGACTTCCCGAAAGCTCCAACATTACTGGAGCCTCATCATCAGATTCTTTAGTGTCATAGCGAAGACACTCGTTGTTGGAGTTTTACCTTTCTTCAGAGATGTTGTTGCTCTATTCTCCAGCACCAGCAAATAGATTTTAGAAAAAGCAATTTCGGGGTGGATCCATAAATTTCCTCATCGATTGATAAATCAAATGTATAATTTTACTTGCTGACTTATTGTCGTCAGTCTGTGAGGTTCTCGTGTTGTAATGGTTTATTTCGTGGGATATGGCCACCGAGTTCAAATCCTAATCGAGGTTGTTGGCATTTCACATAGCGCCAATATTCCTGGGTAAGGTATGAATCCAACTATTCTTTTTTCAGCTATGGGTAACTAGTTGGGCAGACTGTGTTCCTTAACCTTGGTATGGCAATCTGTTTAAAAGGAAAACTCTTAATTCAGACTTGTTAAACTCCCCTTTGAAATAACCATGTGTCGCATCATGCATGTGCGGAGGGGTTGGGTAAATACCAACAGACTATGAGGTTAATAGGCCAATCTAGATTAAACCTGTCATGTGAAATCTGTTGACTTCAAGAAAAGTTTTAAAAGCGTTTGGGGCTGAAGGAAGTGCGTCCCCACTTCGGATGGGTCCTGAAACATTTAAAATTGATTAGAAGGGTCTAATTTGTCCAGAAAGTAAATATATTAGAAATCTTTAGGATCACCCCAAAGAAGTATGTCCCAGAATTAAAACTCGAGGAGAGACAAATAGGTATGGAGGATTTTTTCGATCTCCCATCTCCCAGATTTGACACCAGGTCATTTTAGTATAAGGGTAACGTTTAATCGAGACTCATGCATAGCAGTCACCAAAATACTTGATCCCCTCATAATACCCCTTTGAGGTCACATCAGGCACCAAGCGATAAACTTAACCCTGATAAGCAAGTATTCCCTGGAGGAAAGACCCCCACCCCTGGGACCGGGGAATCACATACCCAGTGCAAACATCTAAAGGGCCTGGCAACTAAGTATTTATTTATTTGGGGATGTTGTTTCATGAATTCCTCAATTTTTTCTTCAACATTGGGTTGCTCCATAATATTTTCCTCTTCATGTGAAGCGTTGGCACCGGCGCCTGGTCTTGTTGATGATGTATATTCGTCGGCTAGGAAGGAAAAAAAAAAAAAACTTGTTTAAGCGTTAAATCTTTTCGTTATATTATTTTCACTTGATTTAGTCTCTGAAACCGTGGAAGCAGGAATAAATGCACAACGGATACCACGAGCTTTTTAGTTCATTTTGAAACAGGATTTTCATAACGATTGATTGACTCCTTGCAAGCCAACCACCAGAGGAAAATCGACCGAATCACGAAATCTGATATATATATATATATATATATATATATTGTCATCCACAAGCAGACAGTTTCGTTGTATCACAACTCTCCAATGTGGTTAGACCTACGAGATGCTTCAATCTGATATCGAAACCCGGCTGACTTAACGACAATAAATATCTTACCCCAGGATTATCGTCCTCTCGATGTAAGTGAAAGGAGATTTTTACGTATATTTCTTCTTTACATACACGCTATCGGTTACCGAAATGCTCAATTCATGTGAAGAGCTATTGCATTTCGTCGTATGCGGCAGCCACAAATTCCCCACATGGGTGTTCAACCCAAGTGGGGTGGGGAGCGCATATATTGTCACCCACAAACCTCAGTATGGATAGACCCCGAAACTTGGCTGTCTTTACATCAGTTGGATATTTTACCCCAGAGACTTCACTGAAATTAGCTTAACATTCAATATTTACTACCTCTTTGGGTGAGTGATATGATCGGGCTCAATCATCACTTTGACCTGTGACCTATCCATGAAGTGCTATATCAAGCATATCATATTACAGCAACCGCACAGAAAGACATTTGAAACTCTATCAATTCATCTTTCTTTTGGTTGCTGGCTTTTTATCTATTTACTTTGTTTATTTTATTATTTCGATAAATTGCCTGGGATTATTTACTTACAATACTCCACATGGCATGAAAAAATTTTACCTCTAATTTAAAGAATTTAATCTAGTTTCTTTTTTTTTTTAATGAATATTTTATGAAGCCAGAATATTCAGATATTAAAGTAATAATGTTTTGCGTCTTATCTGTAATTATTTTATTTACTGCTAAATAAAAAAAAAGAGTCCTAATGAACTGCTTTTAAATCAGCTAATTAAATGATTTTTGCGATGGGTAAAGTCATTTTTATGCGTTTCTATCGTAATTCATTAGCAATGCATTTGAATGATTCCTATGATAATTATATTCTATCAATAATTTTTTCGTTATCGTCGTAGGAAATGGACACGGCGACACGAGTTCAAATCCGGGACGAGACTAATTACATTTCACATAGCACTAATACCCTTGGGGAAGGTATGAATCCAATTATTCTCCCTCCAGCTATGGGTAAATAGTAGGACAGACTAGGTTCTTCAGCCTTGGTTAGGCAACTAGTCTCGGAGAAGGAAAACTCTGAATTCAAACCTGTTAAACTCCGCTTAAGAATTGACCTTGTGCCATATCCTGCCCGAGCGGAGGGGTTGGTAAATAGTATCAATAATTTTTTCATTCATTCCTTTTCTTCCCGATTAAAAAAAAGTATATTTAGTACTAGAGGATGCTCCAAAAATTTAAGGGAAGAAAACTGATATTTGTTAATCATTCCTTTTATGTTTCCTTCGCGCCAGAAAAAAAATCTTTGTGAAAGAAATAACTAAATTTAATCAGAATCATTGGGAGTAGTAAGAAAAGCTGAAACCCAGGCTACATATTCTATCCTCTCTCTCTCTCTCTCTCTCTCTCTCTCTCTCTCTCTCTCTCTCTCTCTCTCTCTCTCTCTCTGGGGCTGTAGAATACACTGAATTCTTCAGAGGTGGAAAACCCCACCAAAGAGTGTCTTGGATATGACATTGAACAATCTGATGGTAAGGTTCCAGTAATGTATGAGCTTTGGGGAATACGGAGTACCCCTTCATTACCATAAGGCCCTGGTCCTCTCTGGCTCAGCGTGGTTGCATCTGGTAGGGTCCTACCTATGAGTTGAATAAAAGTTTTTGGCATTTAAACAAACAACCAAATGACTTCTACTAAATTGAATTATTTGAACAAGAACTGTTTGATCCTTTAACTCTGTGTAAACAAATGACTAACGTTTAAATGGATTGTTAGTGATTCATAGCAATTCTTGGAACCGTTTAACTGAGTGCAAACAAGTGAGTAATTTTGAACAGAATAATTAGTGTAAATAGCAATACTTCACTGTGTGCAAAAAAACTGAGTAGTAACAATAGAAATACTCGTGTGCAAACAAATTATTTCTAATTCATTTAGAAATTAAATGAACGACAAACTAACCTCTTACATATCATGTATATCTATTTAAAAGTGTGCAGACAAATGACTGATGTTAAATTGTTACAGTTACATAGCAATACTTGAAACCATTGAACTGTGTGCAAAAGAATGAGCTTAGGCTCGTTTTAAAATGTTATCAACAAAAAGTGTTTACAAACCATATAATTAATATGTATGTATAAACAGTATTTGGCATTAAATAATCTATAAGGGTTGATATGCTATAAAACCAAACCAAGCTAAACCAAGCTGAGAAATGTGGAGTTCCACTTCATTGCCATTACTTCCAGGTCAACTTTGATCAGGATTGGTCGTACTTGTCAGAGTCACATCTAAAAGTTTGATAGATCTGTTTGAAAATTATTTGTATTAGATAGGAATTCTTGGTGCCATATTAACTGTAAATGATTATAGTTGCTTGAAGCTATTACTGTTAACTAAAGGTCGTTATTATTAATTAATTGAAATCACATAACTGTGTGCAAACAAATAATTAACATCAAATAGAAATAATTACTTGAAACCATTTAATTACATAAATTATCACTATTAAACAAGAATATCTGAAACTATAGAACTGTGTACAGATTATTAGATGGGAATACTTGATGTCGTATATGATATCATAACTGTGAGCAAACAAATAATTATTGAGAAATAAATGCAATAGAACGATGAAAATAAAGCTATGATTACAATGAAACATTAACAAATAAATCATGTTTTGGCATTAAATAACTGATAAGGAAATCAATCTCTCTTACACTTCCTCTCTCCAGGGTAGTTGGTTAGCAGGAGTGGATACGGTAGTAGAGAACACCGCCTGCACCTCTGCAGAGGACTAAGACTACCCCAAGGAATGTCCGGAATATGTGACAAGGGTTTTCGGACTATTGTCTTCATTTTTATTGTTATTTCTACAACGTTTCGGTCGATATGTGCTCTGGCCTTCTTCAGGTGTTTGTCGAACTCGAGAACCTTCACGGAACGTCGATCTAAGTCCTTTATTGGATACACAGGGGTCGCCTGTTCTGATTCTGTTAACCATAACCGGGCACAAGTGTTAGGTATTTCTGTATTGTTACTAGCTTGCAGTCAGGATTGAACTTGTAACCTCCAGATGATTGTCTCCTTAGAAGCTTGAAGAACCAACGACTACAACCGTTACGCTATGTGTCCTGCTGGACAGTTCAGATTGAATTTTTAGGACTTATAAAATTAATGTTCTTACTTGATTAGGATTACTACTATTATGTATATTTTTTTTACCTGTGCTCACTCATATCCAGATTTTTTCGAGAGAGAAAGATTGATATGTCATAACCCCAACCAACCATAATCCGCCTCTGTTTCTATTCCTCTCTCTTTCTCTTCCTTTCCCTTCCTCTTCTCTTCTATTTAATTTTAAATTCACCTATAAATTACTTATAAATGAATCCAATTATTCTCCCTTCAGCTATGGGAAAATAGTAGGACAGACTGGGTTCTTCAGCCTTGTTGAGGCAACTAGTCTAGGAGAAAGAAAACTCTGAATTCAAACCTGTTAAACTCCGCTTAGAAATTGACCTTGTGTCATATGCTGCCCGAGCGGAGGGGTTGGTTAAATATGATAGATTACCCGCATAAGGGGATCATTTACATTTTGTTTGATTTCCAAAATGCCAATTTCTTTACTCTGCAGTTTAACTTTCTTTCTCTATCTGTTTGTTATTAAACAAAATAACCCATTTACAAGAAAAAAAATACTGCTTGGTATCAGAGGGATAAACATTTCAAGGAATTAATCTTTGGCTGATTTAAGACCCGAAGAATTTCACATCCGTAAAACTGCATATTTATGTTTTTAAATTTGGTGCTATGAAAGTTTTGGAAAGGTTCGTCTGCTTGTAAGCATGAGTTATCAAATTCCTTCTATGAAAATGTTTTGAAATGCTTATACTTAATTTTACAAGAAATAAGTGGCGTATAGTCAAAGAATGGAAGAAAATTAAGTCATTGATAAATTGAAATTAACTGAATATTATCATTAAGCCGTTCAAAATGTTGGAAAATCAAACAAATTGCTCTACGTTTAAACAGAGGTCTGTCATCAAATCTTTGGCGACTAGGAAATACAAACTATGTGAAATTTACCAAATGTAGGATGTGTATGGAAAAGCATGTTTTAGTCAAAAAAGTTCCACGTGCAGCGGTCAATAAATGACATACTGACTGTCTTCTAGGACATAAAAGGGCCCATCACTTTTGATCTTATTTTTTAAGTGCATTAGCAAACTGTGCTTCCAATTACCAATATCTTAGACACAATTCACTTTATATATTAGATAACCCTCGTATTTGTTCAGACTTTAACTTCTTGAAATTGAACAAATCGTGTAATAAACTTATTCTCTGCTTTACAAAGAGAGATTACTTTAAAGAGAGAGAAAAAAAAAGTCAAGTTATTCGCAGACAAATATTTATTCTTAAAGCTGTGACGCTTTTATCAACAGTTGCACAAACTAGAAAGTGATTACTTCGAGTTTAAAACAGCCTTTTTTCTCATACAAATATTTGTATAATAGAATATATTATCAATATAACACCTTTATAAATATGTTAACATGTTGATTATTTCAACGAAAATGAAAATTGCTAAAACAAGGGATTAAGTTTAGTTTTTGTGAAAATATTGATTAATATTTCTGGTTATTTGTGCTCTTCAGATGAAAGTCCATGGTTTTCACTAAATTATGATACTTTCCAAAGTGATTTTTAACGGAATGTCAAATCGTCTAGGTTTATTTTATACCTAAAAGATAGGGACTTAATTGTACATTTAATCCAGTTGAATGGGGCTGTAGAATACACCGACTGTATCTCTGCAGAGGGGTAAGACTCCCGCCACCAACGAGTACCCTGGATATGACACTAAACAATCTGATGGTGAGGCTCCAATAATGCTGGAGCCTTGGGGAATGCAGAGTACCCCTTCATTACTATCGCTCCCAGGTCCACTTTGGTCTGGAATGGTAGAATCTGACAGGGTCATATCTATGAGTCAATTAGAACTGTTTGATATTTAAACTAAGTGCAAACAAATGACTTTAGCTAAATTGAATTGTTTGAAATAGAACTATTTGATCATTTAACTGGGTATAAACAAATATCTGATGTTTTTGTCTTTAATTGGAATCATTTTGAGATGAGGCTTTTTAATCTGAGAATTTTTATTTATTGCGGACTTTTTATCCTCATCTTGGTAGTTTTTGTGTTGCTTCCTTTTTCACTACGTTTCGGCCAAATTTCACCTCTGGCCTTCTTCAGGTTATTTACCGCGACCTCGGATAGGAATGCTGAGTCTTGTAGCCGTATCCCCAGTAATTACTGCCTTCCATAGTTGTTGTCTATCGCACCACGTTTTTGACCAAGTAAACCTCTGGCCGGCTTGGGTAGGATTTGAAACCGCTATCTTCTGAGAATGCTCACCTGGAACCGTAGAGACTCAACGCCTCTATCCGCTGCGCCACGGGCCCCGAAGGGCCTGCTTTTTTTTTTTTTTTTTTTTTTTTTTTTTTCCTTATCTGGTCTTCCATAGTCGGGTCCGTACCGAATTTGTAATTGTCTTTAATTGGAATCATTTTGAGATGAGGTTTCTTATTCTGAGAATTAATTTTTATTTATTGCGGACTTTTTGTCCTCATCTTGGTAGTTTTTGTGTTGTTTCTTCTTTTACTACATTTCGGCCAAATTTCACCTCTGGCCTTCTTCAGGTGATTTACCGCGACCCCGGATAGGAATGCTGAGTCTTGTAACCGTACCCCCAGTAATTACTGATGTTTAAATGAATTGTAAGAGATACATTGTATTACTGGAAACCATTTAACTTTGTTTACTTACGTTGACAAATCATATATCTAATATATATGTATAAACTGGATTTGGCATTAAATAACCAACGCTGTGTGATATGCCGTAAAACCAAATTAAACCATTACATTGTACATTCATATTTACATTTTTGTGTAGTTGTTTCTTGAGAGTTTTTGTTTGTTGTGGGGGGGTCAGCGCAAGGCTCTATTTAATACGAATAATTTTTAAAGAGATCTATTTGATTCATAGGTAAGACCATAATTATTATAATCACTCCGTGACAAAGTAGACATGGGTGTAATAGCAATGGCAATGAAGGTGTATTTCATTTTCCCCAGAGACACAGAACTAGAGTCTAACGAACAGATGCAGTCTAGTGTCATACTCAGAACACTCTTTTGGTTGGACCTTATCTTCTACAGAGAATACAATCAACGTATTCTAAGTCATACCAGTAAGGAATGAGAGATGTTCCAAAAGTAATGCCTCCTATATCTCTGCGTGGCATCTAGAACAGATGCAGATTTATTGTTAGATAAAACTGTTGCATATTGACCTTTGACGGACACTCCAATTAGGGATTTCTAAAACAGGATGTTCCTGCTGTTTAAACAAGAGAACAGCGGGAGCAGTTCATGTGGGTTGACAACCGGAAGCATAATCAGAATGCATCGGCGTTATGAAATTATATATACACGGGTAGCCACAGACAGAACGGTCAGTCGTCATTCAATTAATCGTCCGACTGAAAGGCAGAAAAATTAGAGCAAAAGCTGATCCGGGGGCCACCTCCGGAATTGGAGTGGCGCTAACCACTTGCAGAGAAGCAGACAAAGCACTAAGTGGGATTCTGAGTACGATCAATATAGCAGTCCACCGCCAGCCTGTGTCTGAGTCCGTCGACTCTGTCTCTATCTCTGTTACTGTATCTCTGTCTGTCTGTCTGTCTGTCTGTCTCTCTCTCTCTCTCTCTCTCTCTCTCCCTCAAACCACACACACACACTTACAACCAATTTAGAACCTTTCGTGAAAAAAAGAAGAGAAACATTTTTATAACAAAATTATTATACCTCTTCATTAGTCCGGTATACGACAAAACAACTTTTTTGGTAAAAAGGAAATTGCGCTGCCTATTGTATTTCCTTGGATGTGTTTGATAGTTAAGCAAGTCTTTGGTAAAGCGAAACTTTTCTCGAATTTAAACATTAGTCTTTATCGAGACCTGTGAATTTCCAATACTGCTCTGGTTTTCAAAACATAGTGTAGTCATGCCGGTGAGAATTAATCGTCGGTTAGGGCAAGAAATTCTTGAAAAGCACGACTAGTGTTAAGTGTTGTTGGCAAGGGACGATAATTGAATGGGAAACAGAAAAAGATACCTAGATTGTAGTTGTAATTAATACGAGTGCTAAGAATGGTAAATATATGGACATATATTGGTTGATTTGGTTTATTTAAAGGCATATCAATCCCTAATGGATTATTTAATGCCGAAATTTGATTACTTTGTAAATTTTTAATTATAATCATAACAATTTACATGTTTCCTTACAATCATTAATATAATCTCTCTTTGTAAACAATAATAAGTAAAGTTGGTGACCATAGTCGAGGTTGACTCGAAGGCTCCCTTTTCATTAGCTACTACATCGAGGTATAGGGGAGGACGCTACTCCTTTCCCTGGATTGCTTCACTTTACCCTTGATCCGTACATTATAATGCTGAGTGTTAAGCAAGGCAGCATCAAGGACCATTTTTGAGTCTTTGGTATGACTCGACTGGGATTGAACCCCGGTCTCCTGGACCATTGAGGAACACTCTACTCATTAGGCTCATGGCCCGAATCATTTATTTACACCTTTACTGTTCTCCGTTCATGCAATGCTTGTTTCATTGTACACCAAAAGAGAAAAAGAACAAATAAACCCACGTTCTGCTACATATACATATATATACATGTATGTATGTATAAACACACACACACACACACACACACACACATATATATATATATATATATACTAAAATAAATGTTTAAAACATCTCTCAAACACTTACCCCAAAAAGATTTAACATAAAACTGAAAGGCGCTACTTTGAAATCGGATGGTCAGACTTGAGGTGAGACAAAAAAATAAAATAAATAAAATAAAAATAAAAAAACAATGCAGTCTTGGCTAATTTGAAACACATCTTTTGCTGGTTTATCATATAATACCTAAATGAAAGGCTCATTCGCCAGGTGTCCTAACAAATATGTAATAATCATTTTGAAGATAGCAGAAAAAATCCTTATTCAAAAAAGAGATATGCTACGTTACCATACTTCTCTTATAGCATATCAACTCCTTTAAAACTTTTTAAAAACTTACTAAAAAAAACTATTTTTTCCTAAAAAAAAACAGTTTCACCCGAGGATGTCCTAAAGTCGAAAGAAGTTGAGAACAATGAAAAATTAAATAACACGACTTAGAAAATATTGCTCTTTCCCTTATCAATTTGTTCATTTTATACATACGTATGTGTGCATGTGTATTTGCGTGTGTGTGCATATATATGCATGTGCGCGCGTGCGTGCGTGCGTGTGTGTGTAAGATTCTCTGATACATTAATAGTTCTTATAATGAAATTGTTCTAAAAGTTTCCTATAAGATATGTCGAAGCTTAAAAGGATCAACCTATTTTGAATACAGAATAAAACGTTCATACAAAGTAACAATGTCCTGCTAATTTGATGGAATATATTAGAAAGAAAAAGTTTCTTTAATTTAATTACCTTGGAATGACAATTGATAAAATGAATAAGATTTTTTTTCTTCAACTGATAAATTGTATATCGCATTTAATGTCACCAATAATGTC